>LTAE01005781.1:10126-23702 GCA_001647135.1 Pontederia paniculata | reverse complement strand
TTAGATGATCTATGGTGATGTATGAAATCTATCTAACAGTTTCTCATGTACATATCTAAACGTGATTAGCTACCCGTTTAGGTCAATCTAGGTCTTTTTGGAGATGAAAATCTTAAAATAGATTTGTAGCTTTGTTAGATAATCTATAACTCTTGCCCTAGAAATAGGTTTTTGTTATAGAAATTTATTGTCGTGAACTTGATATGAAGGAGATTTTCATATGTGAAAGGTGAGAGTTTTTGCATATGAATAATTACTAAATATATATAATCTTGAAAAAGGTATATATAAAAAAATTGAACGACATCGAATCACCAATCACATATTACTTAGAATGCATATAAAAATCTCCAATTTGATTCAACCCTAAAACATCCCAATTTTTCTGAGAACTTTGTATCGAGCTCGTATCTCTTTAGTCGTTATAGTATAGAATACTTCTTTTAGTGCACGTTTAATTTGTTTTCTTTTCCCTAATCGATAATTGAGTTTAGATAATAATAAAACCATTTCAAATTTAGTAGTTGAAACCTCTCCTTGTGGGTTCGAGATCTTTTATTACTACATATGATTATGTGCGCTTGCAGAATTGCTATCAATAACACCATTATAAATAAACCAAAGTTAAAGGTACCTACAACACCCAATTAAAAGTAATACTCATAATTCTATTAGAACTATATCCAACAGAGTTGTAATCTTAACTCAAAGAAAATGCAGAAGGTCAGTATAACAAATTACATTCAAATATCGTACCCTACAAACTTGCATTAAGAAAATGGGGCGGTATGTACGAGTACACTTGTATTCCTTATGAAGGAAAATTTTCATATTACGATACCAACGAGTGCACCTTATTTTGTTCAACTAGTCTTAGTTATTGCTTTAATATGTCTTGACAACAATAAATGAATTTGCCCCTACTTTTAAATAGTCCAATTATCCTAATCAATTCAATTAGAAAAAATTAATATTAAAATGTTTTTTTTGTTTTGTTATATATCTAATTTTTTGTTGGATATTGATTAATCTAACTTAAATGAGCATAAAAGTTAAGGCACACTCGAATATCCTTGAGTGCAATTAGCATCATGAAACTTTTCATATTTCATTTATCTTCAATTTTTCCATATATTTTATATGTATACCTCAAAAAAAATGACTACATAATATTTTGAATTGTTGGAGATAGTAGGTGAAAATTGATCATTCATTTTCAGGGGCTATACACATAGTTTCTTTATTTTGTGGGAGGGTCCCTAATTCATAATGAATTTTTTTTGCAACATAAGGATCTATCTCCGAATCAAGTAATTCTATATGCATTTTTTAGAATATTTTTTGTGATCTTTTTCTTTTGGTTTTTCGTTTCCCAACAATTAGTATGAGAGTCAAAATATTAGTATGTGGCGGGAGCTAGAGATGACAACAAATGATGCAAATGTCAAGGTTGAAATGTTCGATGGTAATGATTTTGACTTCTAAAAGATGCAAATTGAATATTATTTGTATCAAAAGAAATTACATAAACTATTTTTTTTAAATAAGCCAAATGCTATGAGCGACACATATATATTGAGCGTTGTTGGATCAATACACCATGAGTGTTGATAGGTTGATGTTGGCTTGTAAAATCGCCTTCAATATTGTGAACTAGAAAATCATGATAGGTTTAATGAAGGATCTATCAAATATGTACGAGAAATAGTTAAGGTCTACTTGATGTGAATACTATTCATTTTATAGATGTCTGAAGGAGCTTCTATCACATATCACATTAACGAATTTATATCATCATAACACAATTAAGTTCTATGAGTGTTACTTTTGATGATGAATTTAAGACTCTTATTTTATTATCCTCGTTACTAGAAAGTCAGAGCACCACTATGACGCGATTAGTAGTTCTTTTGGATCTAACAAAATAAAAGCTCAGTCGACATTTGATCATGAGTGACAACACATAAAAGAGAATCAATTGAAATTCTTGGTGCAACTTTGAGTACAAAAAGCAGATGAAGGACACAACAATGATGACATAATCAAAATGCAAGGGACAAAATCAATCAAAATATGACAAAAAAAATCTTGTGGATTTCCATGATGAAAAAAATTCACCTGCAAGACACTAAATAAGAAGTAAAATAATGAGGAGCTAGCCAATTTTATAATAAAGGAAATCTCATGTGCTTTAGTTCTTAAGATTGACAATCCAGTAGGATCATGCATTTTGAACTATGAAGTCTCATTTCACTCTACTTCACAAATAAAGAATATGAGAAACTATACCACTAAAAAATTTGAAAAGACTTATCCAGCTGATGATCAACCCTTAAATATTGTGGGCAAGTTCATGGGATAATGATCTATATGGAATTTAAAAGATGTTCAAATATACCAAAACTTAGGATAAATTTATTTTTTATAGGACAACTTAACGTACAATGTTTGTAGGTAACTATTGGAAAGTCACTAAAGGTGTTATAGTTATATCACGGGTGATAAGTTAAGCGTATTGTATATGACAACAAATGCTAAATTTCTGTAACAATTGCTCATTTAAACAATATGATCGATCTATGACATTATAGATTTTGACACATGAGTGAGAAGGGGAATAAAGGTTTTGCACGGGATGTGTCGACTATCAAATATGATGTCAATTGATGTTGAATTTTGTGAAGATTGTGCATTAGGAAAGCCAAAGAATGTTAGCTTATCCAAAATTCCAAGGACGTCAAAGACTAATAAATTGAAGCTTGTGCACGTTGATGTATGAGGGTCATCTTCAATTCCATCTCTTAGTGGGTCACTATGTTATATGAATACATTTTTCGATAACTATTCCATGAAGGTATAAGTTTATTTTGAAAAATAAATTTGATATATCTTTTACTTTGAATATTCCATCAATGGAAAACAATATTGCATAATAAGTGGTTGTACAAGATAAAAGAGGAGACTGATGATAACAAGAGAAACAACACAAGATTAATTGTTAAAAGTTTTAGATAGAAGAAAGATGTTGACTATACTAAAATATTTGCACTACTTGTGAAATTAACAGCTATTAAATTAATGCGAAGATAATTTTTCCATGGAAACTTGTAGGAGAATATTGTCTTAAAACAATTAAAAGGTTTTCAAGTTTCTAATAAAGAAAACATAGTTTGCTACCTAATCAAAATCTCGTATGGCTTGATATTCTAATACAATCCCCACAATAATGGTATAAAATATTTGATAATTTCATGAGTAGTAATTACTTTACAAGACATTTTTCAAACCATTGTAGTTATATCAAGTATTTTAATAATTGTTACAATATACTACTCTTGTATGTGAACGATATGCTCATCGCAAGTTCAAATATGAAAGACAAAATGTTGAACGAGAAGTTGTTAAGTATGTTTGAAATGGAAGACTTGAGATCGAGATGCAAAAAGAAAAAAAAATATTTGAGATGGAAATTATTTGTACTAGAGAAGTTGGTACTTTGAATTGACTCAAAAAAGTTATTTGTAATAGAGAAGTTGGTACTTTGAAGGTGCTTGAAAGATTTTTTTTATTCAGTAAGAAGCCTCTGCAAGAACCTTTGATGAGTTGCTTCAAACTTTTTAAAGGTTAATTACCTAAGACAAATAAGGAGTACAACTACATGTACAACACTTTTTATGAATAAATAATATGTAGTCTTATGTATGTTATGGTAAGCATCAAATCTCAAGGATTTTATTGGTGCAAAATTAGACGATGACATTGACATTGGCAGAAGCACAACATGATATACAACTACATAAGATTTTTTTTTCTCTCTCAATTATCGAATTAGAGCATTACTATGACAAAGACATGTAAGAAGATGATTTGGTTAAATGACTTTCATGAAGAGCTAGATAAGGTGAAAAAAAAAGTTTCTTTAATTATAGTAAAAGTGTTATTCATCTTGCAAAGAATTCAATGGTTCATACTAGAACAAAGCACATTAGGTTAAAGTATCACTTTATTAGACTTCTTCTTGGAGATTTGCAGGTTAAAACACTAAAGACCGGGTGTCCTAGGGCTCTGCCCTCAAGATATTTTTAAGGGATCATATTTGTAATATGTCTATTGTGTGGATAGTTTCCCTAGCTCCGTGTATATATATGTCTTACATATATTATAACGCGAACCACTTCTACTAACATTACATATAAACATATTAGTGTGGGCTCATGCTCATATGTCTGCACTAATAAGTCTGCATAAAAATATAAGAGGGAGTGTGTTGTTGTAATTTACGATGTTTCACGCTCCTTGTCCTCATATATTTCTTATATATAGACATAAACATGAATGAGTTGTTACGTACCTTAGTAACTTTAACATGAAAATAGTAAAATTCTCTATGATGATCGTGAACGTATGTGATACATTTTGTTTTTTTGTTGTTGTTGTTTTTTTCTCTATTGATTCTTCATTTTTTTTCAACATGAATAGGTAAAATGCAAAGTGCATGTAATATGCTTTTGATATGGGATTTGATATAGTAGACTATGAAACAAATGATTGTCAAAATATCTTAATTTAATTCTTAGGTTTTATATTATTAATTTACATGAGCTTTAGTTTAATATTATATATATATATATATATTAAAAAAATAAGTAGACATAAAAATGGTTAACTAGTAATTCAAAAGTATATAAGTTAAAGTTTTCTTTGTTTTATGTTCTTTTTTATTATATCTTGATATATTTGGTAATTATCACTAATCATTCAACAAATAAGGTTAATCAATATGAGTTATTTTATTCTTCTCATGGATTGTATTAATCATCATATGTAAGAATTTTACACTCCAAAAGTATCATTATTGGGAGAGGAGCGAACCCAATACACTCATAGAACTGAAATAAGTCTGAGCCGCTAAAAACAATCCACTCTTTGAGAACAAGAGTGTGATGAAGTGACTCGTCCCTTAACTTAAGTACCAAGAGATTTCGAGTTCAATTTTTATCATTGAGATTTATGTTAACATTTTATTTTCAAACTTTCTTTGTAGCAAATCATGAGCCTCCTTGAAAAAATTATGTATAAAACTTTAACGGGAAAGTATGTATATCTTATGACTGATTTACACCTTGTAACTCAATTGATTTAAACAAACAAACTAATACATACATATATATATATATGTATGTTATATGAATATGTAGGAGAAAAAGATATAACAAAATAATCTTAAAAAATAATATCTAACATAAACGTCCCTATTCAACTTCTGACATATATTTTATTAACGACTTATTTGGTTTAAGGATAGAGGAGGGGAAGAGAAAAATTATTTTCTCTATTTGGATTGGGTTTTAAAGGAGGAAAAATTGAGGAGAAGGGAATGGAGATTTACCCTCTATTCTCCTTCATTCTTTTAATTTTTATTCAACTCCAATTTGAGATGCAGTGGAGGAAAAAAAATTAAGCAATTCGAAATTTTTTAATTATAAAAATACCCTTATTTTCATCTTCTTTTTCCTCCATTCTCTTTACTAAGATATATCCAAAAGAGGTTTCCTTTCCTCTCCTCACTTCTCCTTCCCTCTCTTTGCCCTCCTTTCATAAGAGCCAACCAAACATATCTTAAAGCATAAAAACATTTAAATATATAATAAACTTTCAAGCTATAAAAAGTTCATATCCATATAACGGGACTGCACGCCTAAGGGGGGTTTACCAGGCAACGACATCCAGAATTGCTTAGCATCAAAATCCAGCAATCTCTGCACTTCGATATGACAACCATTTCGTCTCAAGTATAACATTCCAGCTTTCCTATGGTGAAGGGATATAGATAGACACAGTGAGGGGATTCACAAGGCACCCTGGTCTGCAAGTAGGGTGAGAAGAGAGTTCTGAAATATCACATTAGCAGCACCATTGAGCCGTCTCCTGGGAGAGATGGCTCTGAGGATAGGAGATGTGCTGCTCGTCCTACTGATGGCAGTGTGCCTGGGTGCATCAAGATCAGAGGCCCAGCTCAAAGTGGATTTCTACAGCAGAAGCTGCCACAAAGCTGAGCTCATCGTTAAGCAGGAGGTCCAGAAGGCAGGCTCCCTGCCTTGCTAATGTTGCACTTCCACGACTGCTTTGTCAGGGTTAGTCTCAAATCATGTCTGCTTCGCCGTCCCAATTATTCGAGCGACTATGAATCGCAGGGGTCATATGAGTTTTCAATGCGTTAAGATTCAAGACATTATCAACATATATCAATAGCAAATTTTATTCACCTATGTAGAGAAATTGATACCTTTCTGAATATTCAGGACCCATTATATGGATGATTCACAAGTCATTAATTACCACCACCATAACTTAATTTCATACACTTCATTATCAGCATAACCTCAATTGCTTGCTGTTACATAGGATCTTTTCTCTACAAAGATTCATGTGAACTCCACAAATACCTCGTGTGTGAAACCAATTATGATGTAATAGGATCAGTCCTCTGCTTTCATTAAGGAAAAAAGAGTATCCTAATGAAAATGCTTAATCAATCCTTGATCTCACCAAACACACCCAAATTGACTAGTTCGTTGTTAGATTTATAACAATAAAAAAGTCAAATCCTGCCAAAGTCTCAAGGCCATAGACATTGCATAATCCCCGATTCTACACCAGTTCAGCTGAGGGATTCGCCCGTCACTAGTGTTCTCAACCCTGGATCATCAACAAGCATGGAAAAACGATCGAACAGGAGGAAGAGATCGGACCTCGAGGAATTCCTCGGCATACGCCTGCGCGAGTTGAGCCTTGACCTGTTCCATGATCGCCTCGGCCGAGGGCTCCGACGACATGCTCGACGACGAAGGCCACGAGAAGGAATCCATTTTCCAAATACGGATGTCGAAAACGGTACATAATTCGTAAGTTGGTGTCCTTATGGGCCATTATTTGGGTCGCCTTTATTTGACAAGAGCTGTTAAATGAGATCATTTTAAACTTTATGTAATAACTGTTGAGCCCAATTAATTATCTTGGTCCATATAAGGTTGCCAGCCCATCTATAAGCCTTCATGTAAGAGAGATTTCTTCTTTCTTTTTTACTTTTTCTTGATAAAAAATTTGAGTGAGTGTATTTTGGAATCCCAATGGGCTTCACATAATAATTTGGGAATTAAAGAATTCATGTCTAGGAAAAAAATACAAGAATCATATATTCTCATCAGTAAAGGAAAAAATATTTTTTAATAAAGGAATTTTATTTATTTTCTTGTATTTTTTGGCTAGGTTTGTTTAGTTGGTATTGGAGTATGTTTGCTTTATATACACCCTTTATATATCTAGCCATATTAACAAATATAATAAAGTATAATAAAAATGCTCAAGTAAACTAGAGTTTTTCTTGAAGATCCTACAAATCTTTTTATCTTTATAAGTCGAAAGCGAAACTTCTGACTTAGCAAGTAACAAAATCCAGAACCAATGGTAAGTAGTGTTGCATGGTTTCATGCACCCAAAGGCATATAGTTTTGAAAACTACTACACATATATGATGTGTATGCTTCCATTTATAAAGATCATGAAGACTTTTTGAAGTCCAAGAGATGAAGATAGTGGCAGATGCCTAACCCCAACTCCCTAAATTAATGGTCTTCCTTGGCCTCTCCTCTTTCTCTCTTCTCCTCCTTTGGCCTTTACTTCCCACCAATAAATGATTGCATATAAACAGTGATGCTAAACTTTTGACACTGATGGCAGGAGATGGCAGATATCTTGAACTCTTGGTAGAAGACCTTCAAAATGTTTTAGACATCACTTGGAGGCCTCAAATGCATGCTTTTTTTTTTTGCCTACTTTTGACCAAATAAATCACATGAGAGAATATTGACAAGTACAAATTAGTAGTTGTCCATGGCTTTTTGGCCAGCTGCAATCAGTGACTTGACTGGTGGATAAAAAATTCCACACATTTAGAACATATCCATTTAGAATAGTGGAACTATACATCTTTTCCTGATTGAAACTTTAGAAAAGTGTAGCTAGACTTGTTAATCACATTTAAAATTCAGTTGACTAGATACATCTTGTAATAAGCTTTTTTTTCTCTTTCTCATTAGGATCAAATTTGATTATCAGTATTTTTATCTCATTGATTTTAAATGAATTTAAGAGCTACATTTGCAACCAATATTCTTCCTGTTAAAATTGTCCTGACAATGAATGCTCAAGGATTTTTGGCCAATCCATGATATAACGGAGTATCTTCTCCCCTGAAGGAGACATGCATAGATTTTTCCTAATAATTAGAACCCTTTTTATTTTGTTTTCTAGCCCTCCTCTTTTTTCTCTGAAATGAAGCTACTGTATTAAATACCTGTATGTAGAAGTAAAATTAATGCACATGATGACAATTGCCGAGTCCAAGAAAAGCTGTAAATACTGCACTGATCAATAAAGCCAAAGGTTGGTAGCTCAAAAAAAAAAACAAAGAAAGAAAGGTTTTTAGCATCATTCAATTACATTCCTTTCATCTTCTTTTTTTTTCAAGTTATTCCTTCTAATTTGATCAGTCCTTCCTTCCTCATGCTCTATCCTTTTGTTCCCCATCAGATGGCAACAAGCGAGAGGCCCTTTAGCTCAAGGTTTCAAGCTTTTCATCAGAATGGCAAAGAAAGCAACTGAGGAGATGCGTGCTTCACACCATGCTTTACTGCTCACTTTGTGGGCGCCCTATGCAACAAACCTAAGCCACGGCCAACCACCCGCACCCTATTCAAAGCACAACAACACACAACACTTGGCACCATGCACCAAAGAAAAAGCCACCTCCTTCCCATGATCAATCACCCTTCCCCTATTTTTGTCCCATGCCAGAAGGCCATTTAATGGTGTTTACAGGAGTGAGAGGAAGAAGGCAGTGGCCTTCTCCCCGGCCCCTTGTACTCCGAGCACTCAGATGGGACCTCCCCCTTCCGAGAGATGCCCCTCGAACCCACCAAAATGCTCTCACAACGACCTTCCCTTTTATCATTTTTACTGTCACCCTATATCTTCTCTCTGTCTCTACTCTACTATATATATATGCTTAATTTCTGCAGCATTTTAGTTACAGTGCTGCAGCTGATCATGCATACTACTGTTCTCTTCTTCTTTTTTTTCTCTGTATTTTTTGCTTTTTCTCTTTTACTTTACGGCTCAGAACTGGGAGCCATCATGTCATCATGGTGCATGAGAGGTTGCTCTCGTTCTGTGCTTTTATGGGATCCGCTGCCCTCTGTGCTTTAGTTGCTGTTCGGTGTCAGAGAAAAGTGTAAATGTCATTAAGTGGTGGCAATAACAGAAACGTTGCAGCGAGGACCCTCTTCCTTTGTTTTTCTTTCTTTTCAGCTACTCTTTTGATAACTTTATGGCAGTCAATGCAGTTTCTTTACTGGAATCAGATATGTGTTGATCAGTAGTAGATGCTGTTTCTGAATTCTGCATTGTGGTGAATATTTTGTTGTATATAATTAACTTCTTCTTGCACATATTAAGAACATTTAATAGCATCAATTATCATGTTATTAGGAAAGGAACATTAACTAACTACTCTAAATTTGTTGGGTAAGAAGTTTAAAGTAATTTGCTGAGAAAACAAACAGAAAGCAAGTAGAGATTTTATTAGTAGTACTAAGACAGAAAGGAAAGTCTCAAGTACTTCCAATGTTTTGTGCTAATCTTTAGGCTCTCTTTGCATTCCCCAATCCCCACAAGTAACTGTTGGGTACATGCATCATTGAACATAACTTGGATGGCTGTTTATCATATGATTGTGAGCAAATAATATATGACAGCAAAATTAACTGCACTGCAAGAAGAAATATTAATTGCCCTTGAAATTAAAGCTTACGTTCATTAACTGCATGCATCTTTCTGAAACAAAAGACGGCAACCCCACCAACGCACACTAAACATTGCAGTCTTCGTCACAAGAATGCCAAAGTTGCACGGAGTGAGCACAGATGTACAACACCACTGCAAAGTTGAGAAAATTATAGCAATCCAATCCTCTCTCTCTCTCTCTTATATATATATAAGAATGAAACGTAATTGGTCCATCTAATCTAATTAAATCTTCATGTACTAACAATCACGGCTTATAAATCTTAAAGATATCAGAATAAACAGACCAAAATGATTATGGTGCCTCAATTCATTAAAATCTTCTTGCCGTTCACTAAACTTCAATGATAAGCCACATTCTTTTTACGTCATAATAATTATTTTCAGTAAATTCCGTTTCCAACTCCTTCTATTGTTTCCAGCTTTATACTAAAAAAAACTAGTCACTTACCTTTCTCAAACTTCTGGAGTTTTCCACTAACCCTTGTTTATTCAATTACACTTTACTGTTTATTTTCATTTGAATTAAAAAAAAAACTAAAATTCATTTTGGCATGCAAATAATACACTTTAACCCAAAAACTACAAACACTTCTTTATTTTATAATGTTTTTTATTTTATTATTATATTTATAATAAAGGGTAAAAGTGTAATTGAATAATAAAAGAAAAACTACTATAAGTTGAGTAAAGTAAAATAAAAACTTAAATAGTTAGAAGAGACAAGTGACTAATCTTTTAATTTAGAGATGTAAAATGAGAAATGATTTATAATTTAAGGAATGTATTCGATTATTATTGAATACTCAAGGGACGGTAAATTAAAAATTAGGATAAAATGTTGGTGTCGCGTTGTAAATTACAGCTCAGCCCAGTAATACTCACACATGATGTAGACCGGACTTATGAGTATAGGCCCGTATTAAAGGTCTGCATATTAATGTGAGAAGAGGTAGGCTGCTGTAATTTAGCACACTCATATTCCTCTAAAAATTAAAAAAACAATTAAAATAAAAAGTTAGGAGACACGAATGACTAATCATTTTTAAAAAAAAAATAGATATCAAAATTAAAACTATATATGTATAAATTAAAGAAGGCAAATGGAAATATTCGATTACGTACAAAGCAATACATGGTATGTAAGAAATGATAAATAAACTAAGAAACAAATAGTAAACTAGATTTCGTTTATGATATTTGAATTTGATGTTTTTTTAATCAACAAGTGAAGATAGATGTCATACATGAATCATGAATTTGATGTTTTTTTAATCAACAAGTGAAGATGGATGTCATACATGCGTACTCGTAGTGATGGTTGTTCTCCTTTTAGCTGATGCTTGGACCATTAGCATGTGGGCAAATTAAATCGAGCTTAATTTCTCATCCATGCATGTCAGTGTTTCTTTTCTATTTATCCAGCTACTAGAAGTCCTATAATTATCCATATTGTCATATTGATTGATAACCAAGTTGATCATGTGCTCCTCAAGGAAAAGGAGACCAAGTTGTGCAGCTGGCCAGCTGACCTTGTTGTATAACAAGCACACAGTAGGGTTAACTTGAGGTACAATAATTAGGCTGAGCTGCTGGTTCATGCATGCTTCCTACCTATACAGGAATTAACTGCCCTTCAGCAGCTCAGCTACATAATTCAACAGTAGATGTATCCATATAAAATGAATTACTGTTTTCAACCCAAAAAAAACACTGTACTCTAACGGTCAGATCAACAATTAACGGTGCTGATTGTTGATCTCATTTTGAAGCTAGCTAGCTAGCTGAGAAGTTAATTAAGTAATCATCACAGTTGATTTCTCTTAATTAATAATGAAATTTTCAAACTATTACAACATGAATCAATCACATAATTTATATATCAGGTCTTATTCCTCTTATACATACATGTGTTAAAGTACAATCATGTGACCCTATTTTATTAATGAATTTTTTAGGTTACCCACTAAATATTAAATTTCGACCACATTTATATACGAGATACAAAAAGAAACTCTACATGTCATGTGCAAAGAAGCATTAATGCGCACAGAACTTAATGATCCAAATTTGAATTTAAAAATCAAATCCGACAGGAAGCCACTTGAGACGATTGAATTTGAAAAACATTAATATTGTAGAAAAAATAAATTATATGAAAAAGCTTTGACCTTTCGTGTTTATTAAATATTTAATTTAAACATTTATTTTTATCTAAAAAATTTAAAATCAATTCAACATCTACCACATGGATACATGGATGACTAACTTTTACTTTCTTAAAAAAATAAATACTAGTATTTTGTCATTTTATTTTAGGTATTTAGATAGTATTAATATTTAGATTAATATGTTCAAAAAATAGTAAGTTGTAGGCATATATTCAGTTATATGCGTATAAATTATTGAGTCGATGTTTAATCATCTTATTTTAATAAATTCAACAATATTAGAATTCTAATTAATTTTAAAAG
The DNA here is from genome assembly GCA_001647135.1 of Pontederia paniculata. NCBI lineage: Eukaryota > Viridiplantae > Streptophyta > Magnoliopsida > Commelinales > Pontederiaceae > Pontederia > Pontederia paniculata. The sequence goes on along the minus strand of LTAE01005781.1, from coordinate 11,364 downwards.
TTGATAACTTTTTAAACAAAAATAAAAGTTAAACTAAATCTATAACGAAAGTAAAAGTTCTGGCACTTTTATAAAGTTTGCTCGATAAAATAACACACTAATCATAGAACTGAACTTGCAATATGCTTTAGGTGAAATAAACGACACCCGAAAATCATTTGAAATTTATAAGTAGACACATTAGTTATATTATTCTCATATTTTCTCTATTATAGTAACCTTTGGCATCCTAAAATATTAACAAAGCGTATTAAGAGGCTTTGCACCCTAACATGTTTAAAAACTTGTTACATGTTACTATATTACAAAAATGATTATATTAATGAACAACATATATATGGACATGCATCCATCATGAACGAAAAATACAATTTTGAAAATCATTAGAAAAGAAAATAAGACCTCACAAATAATTTCAATGGTGGTCACATACTCACAGGATAGACTTCAACCAAATGAGAAAATACAGGAAATACACGATCACAATTATATACTTACATGCATGTCATAACTATATGGACTATTTTCATTTGTATGAAAGGGGGTTAATAAATACTGAAATTGTTTTTTTTTTCAAAAAAACAAATATTATAACATGCATTCTTACATCTAATCATTTGAAACTTTGATGTATATACATGCATAAACTATCTTTTTAATATATCCTTATTTTCAGAACTTCAAATACAAAAAGAATATATTTTTAATAAAATATTTACTAAAATTTGAACTCGGAGTTAATACCTTTTCTATATAAGCCCCTAATTTTGATTTAACATTTCAACATTCGCTCACAAATTGTGCAACCGTACGCTTGGAAAGGTCACGGAGCTAATATATTTCCCCACCGACGTTGTGGAATAAAGTTCGCAGTGCATGGAAATTATCGACGTGGTCCCATGCAAACCTCAGTCGTTTGTGGTTTTTGTGTGTCTAGATGTGCTCACAGTCACCACTGCCTTTCCTGCATGCTTCCAACCCACTTTGCCAAAGGCAAAGAAACAATGCCCACGCCCCTTCCTTCCCCCCCATTTGATCATTTCTTTTCTTCTATCTTCAATATACATAATTATATAAGCATAGTTACATATGTTTGAGAGAGACAAATCACTAATTGCACAAAGAATTTAACCTTGCGGCATTGTTCTTTTCCCTATAATCAGGCGATATAAATGTTTGAGAGGGACAAATCATAGTCTCTCTCTCTCTCTCTCTCTCTCTCTCTCTCTCTCTCTCGT
>LTAE01005780.1:10074-27427 GCA_001647135.1 Pontederia paniculata | reverse complement strand
ATACTGAGCGAGTGCTTTGAGTGATAGAAAGTCTTAGTTCCCCTTCTGTGATTTGAGTGAAGAATCTAGGATAGAAGGGATCAAGAGTTCTTGATATTTGTAAGATATTATCTCCTTGTCCTCGTGCAAGAAAGGAGAAGTTGTAAGGGAGCCTTCGCCCTTGAAGAAGGAAATAGTGATCTCCGGAGATCTCGGTGCGAGAAGACCGGAGCGGGGACGTAGGCCAGGAGTTCGGTCGAACCTCATCAACAAACCTTGCGTTTGTGTGCTTGTTTGTTTTTTATTGATCTCTATCTCATTCTAACTTATTATTTTAGAATTTATATGCTTCCGCTAAACACATTCAAACAAATCTAGCATAATAGAGTAGCAAAAATTTTATACACCAATTCACCCCCCCCTCTTGGTGCCATCCAGATCCTACATCCATGAACTCGTACATTCGCGGTTTATGATTTTATCAATTTGGCTTTCGAGGATTTCATTGGATTGTTTCTCGAGTTTAATTCATTGGTGGATGTTCTTACACTTTGCAGCCGTGAGGAATCTATTTTTTTTGCTAGATCATAATACATTTGGAAGATCGAGAGGATCTCCTCACGCTTACATAAGATTGGGTAGCAAATCCCATCCCCGGTTCTACAGACCTGTGATGTATAGTCATATGTCAAGAGGCCCTTGACACGGGTCAGCTGCTAGATCCACTTTAGGTAGATTTTAGACTTTCTTCTAGATCTTCGAAGCTGAATGGCTAGGAGATGGTGACTCAGGTTTCCCAAAAGGAATCCGTAATTTCCCTCCTCACCATGGTATTGGCCAGGGTATTACTAATTTATCGTGCCCGTCCGAAACATCGAATTAGTCAAGTGCTAGTAGCCCTGGACACCGGTGGGTCCTCATCGAAAACGCTGCTCGATAATGATGGTCTAAGCTCAACATCTCTTAAACATGCTAACTCCAAAATTTCTTATATCATTATATTCTTGATTATCCTTAGTTGTGATAATCACTCGTTTCATTTATCAAATTCCTAAAAACATAAAAATTAGTTAGTTGCTACTTCTCCTCTTTTAATTCGATTCCATCATTTTCTCTAGAATTAACTTGTTAGGTTAGATTAGAGCGGTTAGTTTGTATAATTGCTCTAGCTTCTATGTGGATTCGATACCTAAAGTACTACAATCGATCGTTTGTGTTAAATAAGGTTTTAAAATTAATTGATAGTATGCTGTCTGTCACTATTCAGCATATATATTGTTACAACTCTACTTGCATATCTCTGTTTTTGATTGAACACTAGATACCACACACATCATTAGCATAATAACATTTAAGAATTTTAAAAGAGATATCTTAAATGGCTCTCAAGTCCCTATCAAGTAAATAGTGTATGAATCATATACTTTTTAAAGTTAGGAAATAAAAAGTAAATCGAGCCAAATACTTGAGCCAGACTAACATCCAATTCAAAATAAATGAGTTATAATATCTGACAAAATAGAAGAAATGAATCTATGAAACGAACATGAAATTCATAATACTCTTTTCTCTCTCATTCCTAACACATGTTTCCCCATTTTCATATCATAGCAAGCAAGATTTGCTATCTACGACCTACAAAATTTTAATTTGGTGAGCATGATTAAGCTTAATGGATGGAATTTTAACTTCCACAAATTTATTACAAAAACAATAAATCAACATATATTAGAAAGTAAGAGTAAAACATGTATAACAATGTCATGTATATAATATAAATCATTTTATCTTTATCATGCCATGCATATTAAAATGAGAGAGGTGAGCATGATTAAGCTTAGTGAGTGGAATTTTAACTTCCATATTTTTTTATAAAAACAATAAATCAACATATATTGGAAGGCAAGAGTAAAGCATGTATAACAATGTTAGGTATACAATATAAATCATTTTATATTTATCATGCCATGCATATTAAATAGATTTAACACGACATAGTGTCATATACGGTCTTAATGATGTCGTGCATACAGACTTATAAATATTATTCTGATAGACTTAATATTTTCATCCCAATGGTTCTATAGTTGCTTCTTTACTAAACTTTATATATATTCTTCTAACGAACTTAATATTGTCACCTTAGTGGTCTTGGTAATTTTCATCTTTACTAAGCTCAATAGACTATCACACTTAATGGACTTAATAGTTTGGTGCATCTAATAAAAACTAGTTTCGATAATAATCTCGCATCAGAATATTTCATTCACTCGATAAGCATTCACATGAGTAAATATAATATTTTAATCACAAATCGATTTCCATCACAACTTCAAGTGGCATATAAATTTATAAAAGCAAATCAAGACTAGATTACTAACGTCAATGTCAATCAACAATTTCACAACAAACACTCAAACGAGGTGCAAAGTAAATTGTCGAACAATGTAAGCTTCCGATAAAGAAAATAGCAAAATATGTTTTACATCATCACCACTCACTTGTTAAACGTAAGAGTTCTAAGGATATCATGAGGTTATCCAAGCTTAACATGATTTTCCTGAACCTATTAAAACATGGGGAAATGGAACATGTTGTGCACTTATGTGTAGACATCAAAATGTTAAAAAATATAATTTTTTATTTTTAAAATAATCTACTTGATATATTAACTGTTGGATTTCATCCAACCATTTAAAAAATTTGGTTCATTTTCTCATTTTACTATTACTTGATTCAACGTTAAGATGTGAGTAAAAATGAAAATACGATATAATCAATCAAAAATTAAGATCGGAGCACTCTCATGTATAGAAAACTCTCTTAAAATTAATAAAAAATAATATCAAAAGTCATTGGATAAGTATGCGTGTGTGTATTATATTCTCCTTAAGTTGTCATGACTCTTAATTGACTTTTATAACTTTAAGTTTTAAGGCGTGAATACCATCAAACAATTATCGTACATACATCATTCAAGAACCTATAATAGTAACATCTCATGATTTCCTTGTTGTTCCATTTGGTATCAATAGTTTTAAAAAAAGAAATCAAATCTTAGTTGTTGAAAATTCTTTTATATGCAAAGCATGAAGATAATTTTCACTTGATATACATTAGTACCTCTTTGTTGTTTTAACTATATATTATCTTTTTGATATGACAAAGGGGGAGAGAAAAGTAAGTGCTAAAATATGAAAAGAAATCTATTTAAAGAAATGTGTGCTAAAACATGAAAAGAACTCTTATATTGTACATAGCATGTGCATCTAATATATAAGAGGCATCACAAAGTTAGGAGGAGATCATTGACATGTCAAATATTAAAGTTTATTTCTTTTCTTATCACTTTTCATATTAGTGGTTTGTCATCATAAAAAAGGACGAGATTTTTGAAAATATGACTTTATGACTTAATATCATACTTATATTTTGATGATGAAAAACTTATGAAAATATTGGAAAAGATAATGGGCACATATTAGAATAGGGACACGTGCGTAAAAGTTTTAAAGTCAAATTATATTCACTGAAGTTCAATATGTCAAATATTAAAGTTTATTTCTTTTCTTATCACTTTTCATATTAGTGGTTTGTCATCATAAAAAAGGACGAGATTTTTGAAAATATGACTTTATGACTTAATATCATACTTATATTTTGATGATGAAAAACTTATGAAAATATTGGAAAAGATAATGGGCACATATTAGAATAGGGACACGTGCGTAAAAGTTTTAAAGTCAAATTATATTCACTGAAGTTCAAAGTAATATTTGTTTATGTTCCCTTTAGATCTAGGTTGAGACATGAATATTTAGAGCTAATTCTGTTAACTTTTTGTACATTCAAGAATCATCTCATTTCGATATCGATACAAAGAGTTATATACAAAATAGTGAAGGTCTGTAAGTTTAAGGTAAAATTATATGCACTAAACTTTACATCAATATTTTACCTTCTTACCATCTGATTTAGATTGAGTAATTAATAGATGAAATATAGATAACTTTCTTAATTTTTTAAAGAATCAAGAATTATGTCAATCGGATATTGGTGCAGAGAGTTATGATAGAAACAATGCAGGTCTGTCAAAGTGATTCAGGAGAAATGGTCAACCAATTTAGGGGAGCGGTCAACCGCTGCAAGTGTAACGACTATATTTTGGCAGAACGTCGATCGGTAGCATGAAGCGATCGATCGCTGACGCGCAGAAAAGTCCCAACAACTAGTTTTTCCATGTCAAATCCATTGGGAAAAGTGTGCAAATGCCATATTGAAGAAATGAGACTATAAAAGAAGTCCAAATGTGCAAAATGAAGGTAAGACTTCAAAGACAACATAAGCATCAAAGGGAAATCAAGTTTAGAATCTTCTTGAGCTCAAATTGTTGAATCTTCTCTTTTCTCTCTTATTTTTTAGTGTGAAGCTGTTGTAGAGAGATTGTAAGAGAGTATATCCTTTTGTTCTTGTTGAGAGGTTGAAAGCTCCATTGTAAGAGAGGTTTACACATAGTCTCTTGAGTGAAGCAAAGTGTGAGATTGAGCTTCCTTGAAAGAGATGTGTGCCTTACCTCTCGAAGCAGATAAAAAGGCGGTGTGATATAAAGGAGTTCTTCTCCCTAGTTGAAAAGAAGTGCTAGTGGATCTTTGACAGTCCCGAGGTCGAGAAGTTAGAGTGGGAACATAGGCTAAGTTGGGACCGAACCTCGTCAACAACTTGATCTATGTTTTGAGTTTACATTTCTCTCTTACTTGCTTTACTTATCATCTTGCATTCACATATCATTTTTGCACTTGTTCTTGATTGAGAGCTTACGATTTGAACTTTGCGATAATCGATTTTGAGCTTCTGCTTTTTTATTGTGAAACCAATTTAAAGTTTTATTACATCAATTCACTTCCTCTCTCTTGGTGCCAAGTGATCCTACATTAGTAGCCTATTAATTAACTTAAAACACTGATCTTCATATCCAACGGGAAAAAAACGTAAAAATTGAGTCTAATCAAATTTGACATGAATTTCTAGCACAAAATAAAAACTCACTTATTTAAAACCGAAGACCAAAAAAGAAACAATGGATCAACACGGTCCTAAGTCTCATTCTAAGGCCTCTCTCTTATCACCTCTATATTTACAGTTTCTTTTGGGTTTTAATTCTCCTTAAGCAAGTAATAAAAGGAATTGGAGTGTTACAAAGATCAATTTTGTATCTCAGTAATGATTTCATGAGTTAATAGCTACTCGAGAACTGAAATTTTATTGAACACAAATCAAATCGAGGTCATATATCATGTAAACTGACATATATTGGAAAGCAAGAGTAAAGCATGTATGACAATGTCATTGTGTGAAAAATAAAAAATTCACAAAAAAATTTAGAATAAATTAAAAGAAAATGTAATAGATGGTTATGATAAAAAAATGACTTCCTCATTCTTCTCACTGATACCTCGAGACCGTCGGAGATCCATTAGCTTTCCTTCGTAGGGCAAGGAAGACTCAATTACACCAAACTCGTCGTTTCTTTGCTTCAAGAGGTAGATGAAACCTCTTCTTCAAGGAAGCTCACAATCTCACACTTTTCTTCGCTCAAGAGGCTATGTGTGAACCTCTCTTACAATGGAGCTAAGTCACTCTTAATAATACAAATGATGTGCTCTCTTACAATCTCTCTTTTACAATTTCACACTCAAGAATAGGAGAGAAGAGAGAAGATTCAACAATTTGGCNTAGATCTAATGATAAGAAGGTCAAATATCTTATTGAAGTTCGAATAGTATTTTTTCAGGCTAAGGTCGATCGACCGACCTTGTGTTAGGTTCAACCGACTTTGATGAGTTCTTCAACCGACCTTTGTGGGTTTGACCGACTTCATGAGTTCTTCAACCGACCTTCGATTCTGACTTTATTTTGGATCAACCGACCTGTCCAAAGTTCGACCGACTTTGATGAGTCCTTCAACCGACCTTCGTGGGTTCGACCAACCTTTATATCAGGTTCAACCGACCTTCACTATTTTAGCCGTAGCTCTCTGAAAAGTTATCCGATTGATGTGATTCTTAATTATTTGGAAAGCTAATAAAAATACCTACAACTTTGGTATTCATGATTCGATCCAGATTTGTCATTAACAACTTCAAAAATCTTATTGAAGGTTGATTAGCATGTTGAGAGTTGATCCATCCAACTTCGAAACTTATTAAATGATGATACATTGAATCATTGGAAGTTTCAAGTCTTCATTCCACCTGCACTTAGTCACTTAAACAACTTATTAGTAAACATAATTCAATCCAAAATATAAAGTAGGATTATCAATTATTAATATGAAATTTAACACATAGAGCTATCTTTTTCAAATTAATCTCTTTTGGATAGTTCTAATTACTCGAGGTTTGTATCATTAAAATATAATATTTTAAGTCATAAAGTCTATGTTCCAATAGTAGATAGCAATGACCTTACACTGAACATGATGACAAATGAAGTGACAATCAATTTCGATGTGCTTCATTTTTTTTCATAAAAGAATGGTCAGCAACAATATGAAGAGCTGAATGATTATCATAGAAGATACGCATGAAATGAGGATGAAAATCTTCAAAGATCATAGAATATTTTGAAACCACAAAAGCTCACTTGTAGCAATGACTAGAGCATGATATTCGACTTCAGCAAATAATTTAGAAATTGTATCTCTTCCTCCAAGAGTCACAAAATATCAACTAGTGGATCGTTTAGTGACAAGACAACTAGTCCAATCAGAATCACTAAAACTAATAGATCTAAAGAAGTAGGTCGCCAAAATATTCCAAACATGGACTAGATTTTAAATAGCGTAAAACTCGGATAACAACATCACTATGTCATTGAGGAGACTCATGCATAAATTGTGAAAGTGTATGAATTGAATAACATAATTCTGGTCGAGTGATAGTAAAATATATAAGTCATCCAATAAGACGATGATATCGTCGTGGATCATGAAGTAAATCACCACCATTAATAGATAATTGATGTCGTTGTTCCATAGGAAGGGTAACAAACTTGGAACTTGTCATTTTACATTCTGAAATGATGTCTAAAGTATATTTTCTTTGACATAAGAAAATATCGGAATTCATATGAAGTACTTCATTGCTCAAGAAATATCTTGAAGGGCTAAGTCCGTTAGATGAAACAATAATGGAGATATTGTTTAAACATTGTGCAATATTTAGAATTATTGCCAATAAAAAGAAGATCATCAACATATATCAATAGAGGAAGAAATATTGAGCCTCGCGAAAAAGTAAACAACAAATAGTCAGCAGTAGATTGCTGAAATCCATAAGAAAGCAAAGCATTTGCAAACTTAGAGAACTAATTCCTTGAAGCTTGATGTAAATCATACATAGATTTACAAAAACGACAAACAAGATTAGATGCATCACAAGAATAATCTGGTGGCAATTTCATATAAACTTCCTTGTCAAGTTCACCGTAACCTGGTGCCAATCACAAGAAAGCATTATGCGATGGATTTCTTAATTTTGAGCAACAACAACTATGAGAAGAACAATGCACTATATCCAGTTTAGTGACATGAGCGAAGTCTCATGACAATTCAATCTTTCAATTTGAGTGAATCCTTTGGCAACAAGGCGAGTCTTATACTGTTCGACGCTATTATATGCATTTCATTGAATTTTGAACATCCAGTTGCATCAAATAGAGGCATTTGCCAAGAGAGAGTGATCGAAGCGTCCAAGTGTCATTAGCCTCTAAGGTCTTTAATTCAGTAGACATGACAACACGCCATTGGGTTTCTTGTGAGGCTTCACGATGATCTCGTGGTTCATAAGAAGTATCTAGTTCAGCCAAAAACACTTTGCAAGAAAGAGAAAGACTATCATAACAAAGGAATTATAGTAAAGAATAGTGTGTACCTGAATACTTTGAATTCATGAGCGCATTACGAGAATAATGTTTGCTTATAGATGTATGACACACATAGTCTTTCAAATGTACATAAGGATGCTTAGGACGATCAGATCGGGTGAACACGGACATACAGAATAGGCACAGGAGTTGTATTAATGTATTTTACATTCTTGACGAATTGTGGGGATAATTAACAATTCCAAGAGATGTAGGTGCAAAAGGCTGTGATTGCGAAGGGGGAGTGTTAAGAGTATAAATATAAAAATGTTGCTCTTTATATTGGCTTAAATTTTTAGGATTGTTGATTACACGTCTAATCTAACATGATATCAGAGCTAGAGGTCCGAAGTTCGAACCTCGACGTCGTTCATATTAAAAATTAATTTTCTCCCTTAGTTATCTAAGTGTTGAGCTTTGGACTCGACCAAAATTGTCACGGCCCCACACGTGAAGGAGAGTATTAAAAATATAAATATAATGATGATGTTCTTCCTATAAGCTTAAGATTTTTTAGGATTGTTGGTAGCACATCTTATCTAACATCATGTATGCAATATAAATCATTTTATATTTATCATGCCATGCATAAATGATAATTACCTATTTATTCATGTTTTCCATTATATAATCAGTATAATTTACATGCATTTCATTATCATATTCATGCATTTTCGCTATTTTGATTCATTTATTTCATTCGATGAGTCAGTATCTACATAATATGTATTTTCTATATGTACATGGGCCGGTGGCTGCATGGCAGAAGGAAGAGCATAAGAAATGACAAATGGAAGAAAACTATAGTACCATCACAGGTCATGACACTCCTGTCACGGGTCGTGATGATCTGAAGGCAGAAACACAGTTTCGGTCACGGTCGTGACATGTTTGTCACCGGCCGTGACAACTTGGGAATTTTTCGGTCACGACCAGGTCGCGAGCGTGACGCGCAGGGGCTGCTTTTCACAGCCGTGATTCCCATATCACGGGCCCTGATATATATTAATCATGACAACTCTTCAGTCACGATCGTGATTCTCAGATCACGGGCCGTGACATATTTTGAATCCACCATTGTTCGGTCACGACCGTGAAAAAATTGTCACGAGCCGTGACAAACCCGTGAAATAAGCATTGTTCGGTCACGGCTGTGACAAAATTATCACGGGCCGTGAGAATCCCCAGAGTTTGGAGTCGTTCGGTCATGGTCGTGACAAAAATGTTACGGGCCATGACAAACCCTGGAGTTAGCAGTCGTTCGATCACGATCGTGATATTTTTGTCACAGGCCGTGACAGTTTGCGGAAATTTGTATATAAACATATTTTTTTATGGGATTTTTTGACGATTCTGATTTCCTATCAACCATATTCTAATCCTAGATGAATTCTATCATCTCAAGACCTCTCCATCCCTATAAATAACACCCAAAACCCTAGAGAAAGGATGCTTGGAGCCTGGGAGAACATAAAGAAGGAGAAGACGAAGTGCTGCAGGATTGACGATCGTCTATAAACCCAAGGTGTAATTATTCTGTATTTTATTTATAATTTATGTATCTTCTCCTATATATACAAAGGTTGAACTCCCAATGTTTAGAGTTATTTTCTTTTGGAGAATTTTTATTGTAAAAAGGAAAATTGAGAAACCCTAGATTTTGAATATCAATTTGAGTTATTTTTCAATCTCTTGTGCATGCTTTGTTTGATTCTTCTGAAATATTTTTTTTGATTAATGATTTATGAATGAGTTATCATCTTGGATAAGAATAATTTATTTGTAAGACATTGGATCTAGAAAATTATTTATTCTTTTTACATTGCATGTCACATCTTATGTCATCCTGGATAGGAATATTGGATGTGAGATCTGTGAAATTGTCATTCTGAATAGGAACGATCCTCAGTCTAGGTTTTACAACTTAATGCATTTCAAAACACTAATAATAGACTTGACATCCTGGATAGGACCAATTATCTTAATTAGATTTGATTTAGTAGATGCATCCTGGATAGGACATCTAAATTTCAATAAATCCTAATTCTCTTGAGAAAGACTAAAAACTAAAATTGATCTATTAAAACTCAGAATTCTCTCATTTTATTAATCCAAGTCCAGTGCCCAAGTCATCATTCTGACACTTAATTGTTAGATCTTTACCATTATTTAATCTTTAATTTCATAATCAATAAATTCATCAAACTCAATGTACCCCTCTCATTAAAATATTATGTTAGATATTGGTAGAATAAAATTTTCGTGGGATCGACACTCTATTCACTTTTTTTATTACTTGATGTGACTAGTGCACTTGCTAACAATTTTATCTGTATAGTTAGCACTCATCAATATTAAATGGATTTAATACGATAAGTGCCATATGTGGTCTTAACGATTGTTGTGCATACGGTCTTATAAATATTATTCTATGGACTTAAATGTTTTCATCCCTATGATCTTATAGTTGTTTCTTTTATAAAGTTATAAATATTCTTCCAACGAACTTAATATCTTCACCTTAGTTATCTTAGTAATTTGTCATCATTACTAAGCTCAATAGACTGTCACACTTGGTGGGATAGTTATTGCATCTAATAAAACTAGTTTCGATAGTAATCTCACACAATAATTTTTCATTCACTCTAAAAATTCACATGAGTAAATAAAACATTAATCACAAATCTATTTCCATAAAAACTCAAGTGGCATATATATTTTTAAAAGCAAATCAAGACTAGATAGTGGAAAATAGAACAAACTAGAAAGGTAAAAAATAATACCTCCATCTCAATAAACTATTTCACATCAAACACTCAAACAAGGTGCACAACAAATGTCGAACAATGTAAGCTTTCGATAAAGCAAATAGAAAATATGTTCTACATCATCACCACTCACTTGTTGAACGTAAGACTTCTAAGGATATCTCGATATTATCCAAGCTCAACATGATTTCTTGAACCTATTAAAATATTATTGTTACACCACAAATAATTAGCAAACTATACCCAATGATTATTATTATTATTATTATTATTATTATTATTATTATTATTATTATTATTATTATTATTATTATTATTATTATTATTATTATTATTATTATTATTATTATAATACATTGTTTGCTGAAATTAATGTACTTGTATAGATTTATTCTTAAATGAAGTGTACTAATGTTTCATTCACTATATCTTAACTAAATGAGAATAATTTTCCTTTGGATACTTTACCAGCTACAATCTCCTACTACAGTGTCTACATTGCTATATGCACTACTTGTATCTTAATATTCTTAGCCAACAATTTTACTCATAATACTAACTAATTTACACATTTCCTTAAATCTAACATTTAAATAAAATTTGTCACCTTAATAGGTGTTCGTGTTTAGTTGTATTTCTTAAGTCTATAGTAAATTAATCCAAATTGTCGTGTATGTGATCTCAAATATTAACATCATATGCAATTATCATTATAAAAATTAAGAATTTCATATAACATTTATTACTAACAAGTTCACATGATTGACATACATATTATAACCTATATATATATTCTCTCATCACATATAATCATAACTCTTAATTTGATGGTTGATTATTTTAGTAGTTAATGTGTCATGACTAAAATAATGATTTTCTTGTCGTTTCATTTGGTACTCCATAGAGATGAAAATTTGTGCATACTCATGTAGTACTCGTGTTTGACAGTGCTCGTGTCCGAAAAATATGTCATGTCGTGTCGTGCAAAAATTGGCGCTAGGACGGCCCGACACGAATTTGTTCACGCCAACCATGTCATACCGTGCCAGATCGAGTTGAGATGGGCCACTATTATTTTTAATTTTTTAATTATTTTTTATAAAAAGTTCATATTTTATATATAATAAAGTTTATACTTCATTTCATATAATTTAGTATTTAATATAATCATATTATAAATAGGTAAATTAGTAACTAAATAATAGCATATGATATTATTATATTAATAATAATATATATTATATAAGAAGATATATGCATTATAAATATTTATTATATATGTTAAATTCAAAAAATATATTGAACGAGGAATTTGAACTCAAGTTAAATATATATATGAGCAGTTTCTCTATCTAAAGTTTTTCTAAATAGTATATGTTCATAAAAAAATATTTATATTTTATATATCAATCGTGCTCGACCGTGTCGAGCTCGAGTGGACTCGAACCTCACCGGGCCTGTGTCGGGCTGGACCAAAAATTTTGAATGCGCTGCCAAGTCCATCTCTAATACTCAATTTGGCACCAATAATTTTAGAAGAGAAACCAAATCTTAAGAGCCTATTGATGAACCTAAAAAATATTTTCTTTTCTCCGATCTTCATATCCAACGGCCTCTGGTACCATATCGAAACAAAAATCAAAAGCAAGTATAAAATAAAGCCTAATCAAACTTAATGTAAATTTCTAGCACAACATAAAAACTCATTTGAAACGGAAGACCAAGTAAGGAACAATATATCAACACAGTCCTAACTCTCATTTTGAGGCCTCTCTCATCACCTCTATATTTTATAGTTTCATTTGAGTTTCAATTCTCCTTAAGCAACTAATAAAAGGAATAGAGTGCTACAAAAATCTTTTTTTGTGGCTCAGTAATGATTTCATGAGTTAATAGCTACTCGAATCGAAGTCATATATCATGTAACATATTTCTCCTGCTCTTGATGGAGTTGAACAGTAATCGCAGGACGGTTCAAAGTTTGCATCACATGTTCATAATTCAAGTTACATGGATCCAGAAGGCAAGACATGTGATCAGACGGACCGGGCCGGGCTACCAAGACCAAGCTCAAGTTTGACTGTCCAGTGTATTTTCTTTCAACTGGATGACCATACCATATATCTTTGAGTTTGTTACTATTTGGAAGAAAATGGTTCCTTTTCTTATTTTTATTAGTTTTTAGTAAAATAAATAACTTTGTTCCTAGAAATGCTTATTATTAAGAAATCAACCAATGCAAAACTAGATTCTGCATGTAAATCTTTGATTTTTTTCATATTATTTAAATAATTTATATCGACAAAATATTTGTTTAATCAAAATTAAAGTCTATTTTATATATTCTGAAGATAATAAAGTTTTCTGAAGGGGGCCAGATGCATATTGTCGCAAATATAATTTAAAATTAAAAAAGTACTTATCTTTCACCTCGAAGAAATTTTGTTTATAGACCTAGGTAAAGTGGGTCACTAAATCAAACATAAAACGAACATTAAGTTAAATTAGGTAGTCCCTGAAATCAAAATTCAAGAGCATTTCCTAGAGATGAATGAATACAAAAAGTAATAAAAGAACTAAACACGATTACACACAAATTAAACGTAATTGAAATGTCCAATTGGTGCGTCGACGAGTGTCTCGTTATATTTTAATTGATTCCAACTTTAAGTTGACTACTGAAGTGATCCCGGAACACACGTCATATATAGGAAACTGCACGGCACACGCACAATAATTAAGTAAATTTTTGGGTTAAATATTGGTTAAGTAATTTGATACAATGTAGCAAATGTCAAATCGTCATTCCCACTATTTCACGCACCCTGCGCGTAACATAACTTTAAATATTGGTTAAGTAATTATTTATTCAATATAAGTTTTCCTTATGTGATAAATTTATTGTTTGTTAATTATTTTATTACTTTATATTTTGGTTTGGGCAAAACATATACCCATTGATACAATTTTTATTTTATTATTATATTCCTTAATATTAAAATAGTTAAAGTAAAAAATCAATTACTTGATTTAGAATGTACATAATAACTTAAACTAATTAAAATATTATTTATACTACTCTCAATCATTATTTTATATTCGTTGACTAATTCACTTTTATTTAATTTAATAGTTTAGACACTAAAATCCAATGGCTACTAATTATTGTTTTTATTAACTATTCAAACTTACTCATATTAAACAGAGTATAAATGGCATCATATCATTGGTTAACATGGATCCAACATTCCTGATGTATAATCCATGCCTCTCATTTGATTTATGTCAACTTTTTTTCCTCTTTTTTAATTTATTTTGTTCATTCCCCGAAGAATAGACTTGATTAAAAAGACTCCAATTATTTTATTAAATAGTATGTAATGTATATATATTAAACAACTTCCTAAATCAGCTAGGGACCCAGCTGTCTGGAAAGAATAGTTATATTTTGAATTTAATGCAATTTATACTTTATAACGATAAAATTTTAATGAACGAATTCTAATCATTCAATACATAAATTAAAAAAAATTATTATTATTATTCATTTTAAATTTATTCTTGGTTATGCATTATATAATTAAAATTTATTTTGTATTCATGCAAAGTATAAATTATTTTGTAGGTGCATTAAATCTTTATATTTTTACATACCTACAACTCGAAAAAAAAAGATTCAATAGTTTTTTTATTAAAAAAAAAATAGATTCAATAATTATTCCTTTCGACGAGACCCAATTTCCTTTCATGAATTCAAACTTTCATGCTACTCTTCTTCCTGATGCATGCAACTAATGCAACAAGATGACGTCATGTCAACCCAATCACCTGCAAAGTACAGTTCCAGGAAATGATCACTTTCTCCTGCATTTTCCTAGAAATATCTTTCCCTCGTAAATCACAACGCAGACAACGCACAAAGAGAGCCATAACCCAGCAGCATCTACGGGACACATAAATAAGGTGCCCGGCAAGGCGCCGATACATGTATTCTCTCTCTCTCTCTCCCCACGTACCAGCATAGCTAAGTTTGTTCACGACCAACAAGTGCAAGGACGTCTCATGACGAAGAAGAATTCAAGCGACGGGATCGGGGGCAAGGGAAAGATGGCCAACCCTCTGGCGCCGGCGACGTCTCAACGCCGGTGGGTGCCAAAGCGAGGTGAAGTACTGAGAAGCGTCCTCCGGACTATATATCATCGGGTACTGCCCGTCGACCGGCCGGGCGGCAGCTAACAGCATCAGGCCGGCCGGGCGGCTGGCCCGGCCGATCGGTCATCTGTTTCTACGCACCCGTCTAAATGAGTTCCGTCGTGGTGCGTGCAGCAGAAGCCGAAGTTTGTTCCTGTGCAGGGGCCCTTTGCCATTAATTAGTTACTATTCTGTACATGCAATCTTATGTAGTAATATTAGCGCCATGCACAATCTTGTGTATAGAAATAAAATGTATCCCTTGCTTGAGCAAATGTTTATCAAAATATGAGTTTTATTATTATGAATTAGAAAATTTTGGCAAAGCATGTTCAATGATGTCGAGAAGGGCCGCTGGAAATATTCTCCATCTCAAAGTTCGCACAGAGAAGATTTAATTTATGCAAACCCAAAACGTCTGCATCTTTTATTAGTAAGTGCATATGCATCTCCACTAAGCAGTACGTACGTACGTAGAGCGTACAACACTTAACAGTAGAGGCTGCCTCCAGGGTTGACACCCAACTGTCTGCAGTAGTCCAGGTAGTAGCTGACGCGAGCGTCCACGGCGTCCGGGCTGCCACCGTTGCATTTGATGCTGTTAATAGCTGATGCTGGCTCCGAAGCCCTGGTCAATGACGCGCTGCACATTGTTCACCCAGAACCAGAGAGCGGTCTTGAAGGAGATGGTCACATCCCTCGCCACAACGTCCGGATCGTTTATGCCATCGAACCCAATGCTCTGTCCGGCGGCTTGCTAATTGTAGTTGTTATAATGTATGACCGTGGTAAGAGATCATTATGGTCATGATGACCATGTATAATAGTCAATATATCCCCAAATATCCATCACATTTTTTGTTTCAATTGGTATGGTCAACTGAAGGGGTCCCTGACGGTAGTATTGCTTCCCCGCGGCACATGGGAAGAGGGCACTGCAGTAGGTGGCTTTGTTGATCTCTTCTCTGTAGCAAAAATCTGCACGTTATACTCAGCAACAGGCATCACAATAGAATAAAAAATAAAAAAATATCACAGAGAGAGAGAGAGAGAGAGTACGTTCGGTCTCATGCGTGACATGCGCGAAGAAGGCGGCGATCTCAAGTTTAGCGTTGGTCCCTGTACTTGAAGCCTGGGTAGGAGTTCGCGGCACCCAAGAAAGCCGAGCGCGAGTAGAAGCCCTTCCCCGCGCACCAGCTGCCGGCCTGGTTAATGATACCGTCGAAGAAGCCCTGCGTCACGACGCCGGCCAGGCCGCCGCTAGGGGAAGGGCCATAACAAGCCCGGACTGGCACCCGTCCGCGCAGTAAGCATCCCCGGTGCCACAATACCCCCACTTGCTGCAACAAAGGTCGGAGGCGCAGCCGCAGTTTTGAGCTCCTGCGGCGATGGTTCCGGCGACGAGGAGGGTTAGGTTTAGCAGTAGCTTCAACCCGTTACGACGATCACGATGAAACGCCATTGGAGTTTTGAGATGGATAATAATGAGCGACGACGGTGAGGTATTTATAAGCCTGAAGGGGGGCATCTTAACTGAGAGTTTTGGTGTTGGCACACGTAATTATGTATTCTTATAGATGGGAAGACGACTTAACATGATTGTTTTTTTCGGTAGGGTAAAGAATAATTCAACAGTAAGCAGAAAAAAAAATTCAATTGGACATGTTACTTTCGATTTTGTCATCTAACCAATAATGATTAGTGTTAATTAAATGGTATTTTTTTTATCATACTGTCATATTAATTGTTCTTCACGAGAAAAGAAGAAAATGCCCAAAGAAACCTTTGGATTGATAAAATTTTGTGTTACGAGGCTAAGCATATATTTGGTGGGGGCATATAGAGCTGTAAGTTTAAGCACAGTTTCAAACTTTTGATATTTTGTTTCAAAAAATTCTTTCTGAATATTTTTTGTATATGGTTTCTAGTAATTTGCTAATAGATAAATTTTCCTTTTTATAATTAAATAGTTTTATAGAAAAAGGGGAAAATGTTAGTATTATTCAAACGAGTGTGAGATCAAATGACCCACTACATATCACACTATGTGCTCAAGGTCGATGGAATTAATAAAATAGACATAGGATTTAACTACACATGGTTTGCAGTTAATCTTCTATGCCAGTCATTAATCATGTTGCTTTTCTCTTGTCATGTGATTATTATTAGTAAGAACATTAAAAATTAATCACTTTTTAAAGATGAAAATTCTGAAACTTGAATTTGAATGTTTCCAACCCTTGAATACGCTTATCCACTAAACTAATCCATTAATCTTACGCTACGTTGTTTTAATTATCCTAAAACTGTCCTTGATAACATCTATTTAATTGCTACTGGAGATATATTGTTGTTGTTCGACGAACGTTCCTGTATTCAAATCCTCGCATGGTTTCTATAATCACATCCTTACTTGCACGTACACGTATTCTGTGACTGTTATTTTAAACGATGACTTGTATGAATATACATATATATATATATATATATAT
>LTAE01005779.1:12680-27428 GCA_001647135.1 Pontederia paniculata | reverse complement strand
AATAATGATAAATATATAAATATTATAATAATATTATATTTCTTAAGGATCATAAATAGTAATATATAATAAAGGGTATAGATGACTTTTATCTAAATTATTCAAACATGACATAATTTAGTTTAACTCATCCACCACCATAAAATTTTATCCGAACATGAGTTTAACAATAATCCATCACACTTCACCACACTTCACCACCCCACCCTATACTCCACCATGTCATATCACCCCTCCATTAGTTAGTTCTCAAACAAAGCCTTAACGTTAATGAAAATAGTCTACCACCCAATCGCTAACTGCTTACCTATAAAATAATTTACCAAACACTTTATTATAAAAAAAAATAATGGTTTGACCAAGTCAAACCTCTAAACTCTAATTTAAACTCTATCTTTTTAGTTGTCAAACACAATCTAAGACTTAAAGAGTGGACGTGAAGGATTTGGATGGATTGAAAAAGATTATTATAATTCAAATTTAATCATTTTTTTTAATGATATAAATATTATGGAGGGTTATAATAATCTTTAAAGTTATCATATTTTTATTCCATCAATTTAATGAAATTGAATGGGTTAAACTTTTTATTTCAAACTTACCCTCACTCTCATATACTATTTTAAATTATTTTCTCATTCTTCTTAACGCAAGCAAAGATCTAAGAGTACTTATATTAATTCTCTAATTTATAATTCATCGATACATAGGCATCATTCCTCAATTCGAAAAGGTAAAATAGTCCTTTTAATAAAATTATTATTTTCTATTCATCTCTTAACTTATTATTCAAACAAAATGTTGACTATCTTATGTTATTCATTATCATTAATTTTTATTCAAATGCAAAATAAAATAATATTTCTCAACTCAAATTCAACTCTTTTTAATCATTTTCAACCTATCAATTATCATTCCTTCATCAATAAAGATTCAAATGAAACATTAGTGTTTAATGAGTGTTAAGATCTTTCCTTATGCAATGTGTATCAAATGCACTTATGTATCATTTTATTTTTCTTTTTTTTGATATATTTTATTGTCATAAATTAAAATATTATTGATAATAATAGTAAAGTATCGAAAATAATTAACTTTGTCATAGTTAATATTGTATTTACAAGTTTTAAAACTTAAAAATAAAAAAAATATTTATTATCAATAATTTAATTATTTTTTCGGGCATGATTAAGGTCCTCCCTAAGTTATAGTTGATGAAAGACATCGGAAAAAATAACATGTAAGGCCATTTGACACATACTCGACACATCTTGACATCTATTAAATTTTTTTTTATTGTACATATTATTTGCTTATTTTCTAGTTAACATGTTGATGACAAAGCCGATCACAGTGCTAGCCTATGTGTATATAATGATCAAAGGTGAGAAGTTATAGATGAAAAAAAATATTGTATAAGGAGTATCTGATGATTAAAGTAGAATGATTATACGTATAAACTATAAACCATCCGATAGTGATGCATATAAGTTGATACAAGAAAATATTAGGATAATAATTTTGGACTGATTCATACATATCCTTTTCGTGATCATAATTATATTTTATCTTATATTTTCTCTATCTTATTTTTTTTTACTTATTTTTTTAAAAAACTTGAGGGTGTTACACGTAAGGCCATTTGAAACATACTTGACACATCTGTTATTTTTTTCTATTATATACATATTATGTGCTTAATTTTTTTATAGTTAATATGGTGATGAGCGATCAAAGATGAGAAAATATAGATGAAAAAAGAAATGTATGATGATTAAAGTAGAATTATTATACTTAACTATAAACCATCATAAGAAATTTCAAGTTGAGAGATGTTTTATAGTGTTCGATTTATTTTCTAGTTTAATTTCTTTGCTATTGGAAAAAAAAACAAGAAATATAAACAAAGAGCAGTTTTGGATTGACGTGGTCAGTTATGTGCAAGTGAACTTTAAATAAAATTATGGAAATGAAAATTTCTTATTAAAATATTTCCAATTTGTGAGCGTGAATTTTGAAAATATTTTTATTTTCTAATGTAAATGGATTTACTGAATAGTTCACTGCCTTAAGAAATAGCCAGAAAACAAATACACTTGCTCCACGTACATGTTTTATACTTAATTAACATTTTATGGACAGTTATCTCGATTTCACTTTTCTATTTCCCTCTTCAACAACTTTTTAATTTTCCTACTTGTACTTTCTCTTTGAAGTATACACACTGAGCATACACAAAATCATTCGTAAAGTGTATGCTATATTTTTTTTCCAAATGATAATGAAAGATAAAGTTATACTTTCGACAAATTAAATAACGAAATAATGTTTCCTTTTTCTTTTGACGATGAAAAGTGAACAACTTTAATAATTCAAAGGAGATAAATAGTTATTTCTAACTTATGGAAGAAAGTAGAAATAAGTACACCTAGACTTTATATTTATAAACAAACTAATCACTAGCACAATAGTAAGGCTGGGATATACATAAAATTATTTGTGCTAAATCTCTAGCTTAATAAATACCTCCATTTCCACGGAACTAGAGGTGATAATGGGTAGTGTTAGATCGGGTTTGAGGCAAAACATGACCTGATATGAAAATAATAGTATCGGAATGGGATGGGATGGGATGGGATGAGATGGAATGGATTGAGTTAGACAAAAATAATAATCCGACCTAACCCAATTCAACCTCAACTCAAAACTTTTGGCTTGGGCCAGATCGAATAATCGGGTTGAATAATTTATTTTTTGGACTCCAATTCTTTTCATGATAAATAATATATATATAATGAAATTAATTATAAATAACTTGAATTATTAAAACATAAATATTTTAATATTAATTAATCAATTTTATTATATCAATACTATAGTTTTGGATTATTCGGATTGAGTTTTGGGTCATCGGGTCAAAGATTCAACTCATTATCCTATTCAAAGTTATAAGAATCGAATTGAGTTTGATCCAAACTCGATCCTTAAGTTATCATTCGGTCTAGTTAAATTCATGCTCACGCCTAGATAGAGCATATTTGTTTTTTTTTTTTAAATCAAAGCACATATATTTATGGTCATCATTGTGACCACCTTAGTAGGATTGACGAGCAAGATTTATCGATGACATATCTGACGGGTGAACCATAAAAATGTATATACCTGTGGCTGTGGTGGATAATGATGTACTCGTAGTTGGTGATGTGGTTTAGACACTTAGATATTGATTCATGTATAATATATTTTAACTATTCATATATTTTGCAAGTCCTTTCCTATAAAAAAATTACGTATAATATTAATATATGTTTGAGATTTAATGATGAATTTTTTATATTAAATATTCATTTAAATTTGTTTTCGAATTTTATATTTCGTGAAATCTTTATTCTCATTAAACTTTTCATTTTCACCTCTCCATTTTTTGATTATATATTTTGTAAGTGAAGAAGAGAAAGTGTTTCTCGAGGAATGATGATCTAGAACATGCTCATGAATGTTTAGAGAGTTAATAAGGAAGATTGTGGGTGAGAAAAATATAAGAGGACATCATTGTATTTTTGCCTTTCTTTGTTGCTAAACATAAATAAAAAATACTTGATTCACCCATTTGCTTATGGGGTTATGTCGGAGTGTCCTGAACTTCCATTTGAGATTTTGGCCAATTTATATGTTATCTTATTCTTTCTTGATGATATTTTATTTGTGCTTGGTCCTCTCATTTTATGTATTCTTTGTCTTGATGAAATTTTAATAAATGTCATGTCGAAATTTTTGACAAGTTAAAGAGTTAATTTTATTTAAACTATTGAATAGTGAAGTTTGAATTTGAATTGTGAAAATGTCATGATGAGGCTAGGGCGTTACAATATGACTAGTTATTTTTTAATCATATGTGAAAGTAAAAGGCAGGTAAACAAGAATTATCTTAAACTTAACATTCATTCATAAACTAATTTTATAGTACAATAAAAAAGGGATTATTTTCACAAACCTACCTCGAAAAATTATGAAATTTCATTACTACCCTAAATTAAAAAATCATACAGAAGTAGGTCTGAACTTTTTCGATTAGACAATTTCATCCAATAACATGGTTTTCTACTTTCTTGAATTGTTTTAGTCTATCAAATGACTATTTACCCTTTTAAATAAAAAATCATTTCCTCTCTCTCTCTCTCTCTCTCTCTCTCTCTCTCTCTCTCTCTCGTGCGCGCGCGGGCGGTCGGCGATTTTGACATCGTGTGAGCTCCCTACGTGAGCTCACGCGCACATGCGAGGTGAGCTTGCCAACGTGTGAGCTCGCTTGGCTCATCGACAAGCTCCTTATGCGAGCTCGTGCGCCGCGCAGGTGAGTCGCTGCTCAAGCTTGCCTCGCTTGCGCCCGCAAGCTCACATAAGGAACTCGCTTGCATGAGATTGCACATAGGCGAGCTCGCCTACACTCGTCTCTCTCTCTCTCACACACACACACCCACACACACACTCTCTCTTCTATCGCTCACACTCACTCTCCTGTCTCCCTCTCTAACCTCGCCTCTAGATGAGCTCGCATGGCTGCCCTTTACTCCGAGCTAGCCTGGATGTGAACTTGCATGCATGGCGAGCTCGCAGCATGCACAAACTCGCGTATGGCGAGCACGCATTGCACGGCGACCAAGCGAGCTCGTGTACTTGACGATTAAGCGAGCTCGTCGGCATGCTCGCCTACAACGAGCTCGTCAGTGTGTTCGCCTGCAACGAGCTCGCTGGCGTGCTCGCTTGCAATGAGCTCGCCGACGTGCTCGTTGCAGGCAAGCTCGGAGAGAGAAAGTGAGAGAGCTCATGCATGTGTATAGAGAGAGAGAGCACTGAGAGAGAGAGAGGAGAGAGAGTAGTCAAAGAAAGAGAGGAAAACATTTTTAGTTAAAAGGATAAAATAATAATTTAATAAATTAAAATAATATAAATGAATTTAATATCATATTTTTGGATGAAATCGATCAATCGAAAAAAAAATTCAGACCTACTTCTCTTTAATTTATAATTTAGGAGCAGATTTAAAATTTTGCAAAAATTCGAGGGAAGTTTATGAAAATAATCTTAAAAAGTATACTAATCATGTAGAGCAATAATAAGTTTGACAAAAATTACTCTTAAGCTTAACATTCATTCATTCCTGCACTACTAAAGTATCAGTAGAGGATATCTATGATCGTCATATAAAATGTTACCATATAAATGTTGACACAAGTGTATAGTACATATTTTTTTAAGATATTGGACATTCACAACCATGCAGCATGCTAAAAGAAAAAAAATGGCAGGACATAATTATATAATGTCTTTCACATTTACAACATATTTGTCAAAATCAAGATATGCATTGTCGTAAGATTCTGAATTAACCATGTTGCAGCTGCAAGAGTTGCAGACCCCAAATATTAGTTAACTGCTTCTTCACTGCAAAACTATAAAGGAGCAATAAGATACAAAAATGTATCAAGTGAGAAAAAAACAGAACATACACAAACATGATCCATTGGGTAAGCAAAATAGATAAGGTCCATGACTGATAGCGACCTGATTGCCAAAATGTAGGGAGTCGTATGAGGTAGTCAACAAAGTTTCATATGGGTTCTTTTCAGAAAAAAAAGTTTCATATGGGTGTAAGGATATAGACAGGCAGGAGATCGGTCGTAAAGCTGCAACATGAATTGCAGTATTCAGTGACCTGACAAGTAAATGAGAAATTATCATTGCTCTGTAGATGTTAAGAAGTTTAAACCATAAGGAAAAAGGATTTGAACATACAACTACTTAGGCGAGACTGTCCAGAGCACTCCCATGCATCATGAAATGGTTGGCCTGAAAAAGTAAATGATCAGCTCATTTGGCACAGGATGATGATGTTACCAATAGGTGAGAAGATAAGAAGCAGAGGGACAATGGGTGATGGTTAACCTTCTATATAGAACCTTTATGTCTTCAACCAAGTCGGGGCATTCCAAGAATATATCTTGACAGTTTGAGATGTTGACTTGGTCCAACTCAAAATCTTGACGGCCATAATATCCACTCCACTCAAACCACATCTTTGATATCAACTCTTTGTTGGAGCAAGTTTTATGATCTTCCTCCTCTTGGGAATCAGCAGCAACTAATCTATAAACATACACATTTTTTGTTTGGCCCGGCCTAAATGCACGTCCAATTGCTTGGCGAGTCACAGATGGGTTCAAGTGAACATCTAGAATAACAACTCTTGATGCACCTATAAGAGAGATACCCTCCCCACAAGCCTTGATAGAACCAAAGAAGACCTTGGCATCAGGAGAATTGTTGAATTGATCCATAGATTGCTCCCTGTGCTCAGAAATTGAATCTCCAGTAATCACAAAAAATTCCCTCCCTAATTGCCAGCCCCTGTTCTTAACAAGAAGTCTTTCCAAAAACCTCAAAGGTAAAATGTACTGACTGAAAACAAGTACCTTCTCTCCAACACACTCAGCAAGAGACAAAATGTTGAGGAAGAACTTTGCCTTCACACCATCTCCAATATCAACAGATTCTATGAGACTATCAATCTTTTGGTCGCTGTAAAAGCTAACCCTGTCGCTAGAAGCCTTGTTTGCAGTATCATATAGTTGAGGATGCATATATATAGCACTACCAAGTGATAATCTTTTGAACCTGTCAAAGCTCCCAAGCCCTTGAGCAAGAGACTTTTGCTTGGAACTCAGTTTCAGTAGCACAACGAAGTCAACAAGGTCAGGTAACTCCTCCAAAAAATCTCCTTTATAATAATGAAGAACATCTTTAGTCAGCTCCCGCAAGTCTTGTATAACTGAAACTTTCATCTTAAAATTGTCAGTGCTTCGCAGATTTTCCTCAACAAAATCATAGAAAGCATTTTCCCCAGGACTCTTAGAGACCCTCCTTCCTGATATTTGGATTCTGCTCAGAATTCGTTTGACTATAGCTTGAGAAGAGTCTGACCTCAGAAATCTTGGGCGTACAAGGTTCAAAATAGTGAATACCTCCCTCACATGATTCTGAAATAATGTTCCAGAAAGCACCACTTTACAGGGGGTCTGAACTCTTGCAAGAGAACCTAGAACATTTGTATTTTCATTCCTTGGAGTGTGGCCTTCATCCAGTATGAGCAGACTTGGGACATTCAGAAGTATTTCCTGGCATGCAGCTGCAGCTTTATTTGAAGAAAGTTCTTTATCAAAGATAATGGTAGAAAACTGCTGATATCCCAGAAAGAGGATGCTTTTCTTTTCTTGCCAATTCTTTAGTACTTCTAGCTGTTGCATCCTGTTCTCAGCTTTTACTGAGTAGAAGTCATGTAATGGAATGTCCTCGACCTGCCATCTCTGGAGTTCCTTCTTCCATATAGGTAGAATCCCCTTGGGAAGAACAACCAATGTCCTCTTCGTTGGGTACTTGGCCAAATAACTTTGGATGAAGCTGATGAGCATAAATGTTTTCCCAGACCCTGGGGCATGGGCCAAGATGCAACCCCTTGGTGCAACAGCAACCAAATTTTTTACCAAAAAATTGAAACCTTCAAGCTGATGTGGTTTCATATGCTTCATATGCCTTGGATGGATTACAATCTCAGCTTCATTAAATTCCTCTTGTGAAATTTTGGTTCCAGAAAAACGAATCTCGTCACTTGAATCAGTATGACTTTGGGATGTATTGGCGTAAGTCCTTATTGAACGCAAGCCCTAAGGAGAGACAAAGTAAATGTCAGATGGTAAAATAGATTCATTGTTCAAAAGTTTCAGAAATAGTCTTTTAAGGATCCTACAACTTCAAAGGATATGAACCACTCATCGAGCAAGAAGAAATTAGTGAAAATAAGCTTTTTAAATTAAACACCAAGTGGAAATTGCATAATATGATGACATCTCAGGTTCTATCGAAGTCAATCTCTCATAATAAAATGTGGTAATTCTGGATACAGTGTAGATAATATCAACATAGATGAATAAGAATAATATAATAGAAACAGAATCACGAAGTGTAGATAATATCAACATTTATATACATAGAGATAGATATATCTTGCAAAGCTTAATACCTTGGTCCATTGGTAATCGAAAATTGTGTCTATTTTCTTCCCTATAATTCCACATATTCGGCAAACAAAGCCAAAATCATCTTGGAGGAAATATGAATGGTTGCATTTTTCATCTTGTTGCATGACCCCTGACTCATCTGAAGCATCCTAGATTCAACATAAGTTAAAGTTGTAAAATGAGTGTGATACCAACCAACAAATAAAGCATATATGTTTCACAATTTTTGGACCAAGAAACAACAAATAACAAGCCACAGCATTTGTCATATAAAATGCGTCATAAATTTTGCACAATTTCATAATCGGAAAAAGTAAATTTTGCACAAGTTTAAGATACAATACAAATTATGTTTCTCCAGATTTTGAAAGCATGGTGTCAAAAGGTATAACCTTAGAAGATTGGAGGAAAAAATATTCAAGTAGTTGAATAACTCAAATGCTCAAGCCCATAATAATCTTCGTAATTGTAAAAAAGGAAAAGAAGAAAGGAACACTTGTCGTCATCATTTTTTGCCTTTTTTCTTGATCCTACATCAATTGTCAGGTACAACTTAGTTCTGAACCTGAAGATGTGTAGTTGTTAGTAATGGATGTTTGTCTGCTTGTTCAATGCAAATTACATAGTCAATTAAGTAGAATCAACAACATATCTGAATGGTAGTATCATAGGATCATAGCGGCAGAAATTCTTCATCTTGAATCAGAGCATTGGACGAATTCAAGAGTTTAATACCGATATGCTAAACAGCTCCAGCATTTTATCATATGTACGTGAACCAATCCATCAGATCATCCACTTTCAAGATGAAACTATTCAAGGAAAAGGATAATTCATATTCCAAAAAAGAGGATAATTCAGGAGGGAATAACGCTACCACTAATTTTGAAAACTCTGTAGCTAAGTACATGTCTTTCCATAGTTCTTCTAAACCATTACTTGTTGATGATTCCTTGCCCTCAACTTGGAAGATGAGCATGCTTGATGAACTTTTATCTTTTGTAGAAGAGGACGCTGGCATAGTATTTCCTCCAGGTTCCATCTCATTCTGTGTAGCTGGTTCGTTACTAGTATCTTCAGCAACTTTTTCATTGCCTCTAATTTGACATTGATTCTTTCTAATTATTTTAGTATCAGGAGCATCATCAGTTTGTTTCTTGTTCCTATTGCAGACATATTTCTCCCCTGTAGAAGCTTCTGCAAGTTGCCTTTCACCTTTCATCTTCATGGATCCTTCCTTCTGCAAATGATAAGTTCTAAGAATAGTCCCCAAAGTTAAAAAGTTGAATGTAAATGAACTTCGAATATCTTGCAACAACAAGGTTCATGGCCAAGCATCAAATGGATGCATCTCAAAATGGAAATAGAAAGGGCACCCCAAAAAAGACAAAAGCAAACATACACAGGTTCCTATGATTAAGCATCTGAAGTATAAATAGATATGATATTTCGTGATTTGCATGGTGCACTAACACATAAGGTGTTATTCAAGCATCTTATCTATACTGATTAATCAGGCCTATAGAACAATATAGTATTATTTCAATTTTTTGCTACAATATATGCACTTCGAATATGTAACACAAAAAAAATTGAAACATTTTTAGTTCATTATCTTTTAGAGGAATATGACTCATCATGTTTATAATATCATAATGAAAGTAGGGTATTTCAGAGATAATTACATTCATACTATGATCTGGAACTTTCATGCAGACATCTGGTTGCTGCTTGTCTGGTTCAATAACAGCACCTAGAATTTGTTGGTTAACGAGATGTTGTGAAGCCCTTGCTTTGATTATACCCTCTTTTATGTTACTCCTTAACCATGTTCGAAAAGAATCATCATATTTTTTGTTGTTCACATCTTCTTCATCTGAGTCTATTATCAATGTACTATATTTCACTCCTTTTCCTTTTGGAGAAGAAATGAGAGGGGCAATTTCAGTACATCCTTCTTTATCATGGATAGAAGCATCACTGCATACTGAAGTATCTTTAATAGCACCAAGATCTCGCCAGTTTACTTCTAAAGTAGGAATAACACCACCTGCTACATCAACCAAATTTAAATATGTTACAAGTGGAGAGAATTCATCATCCTGCAGTTTAGATATTCAAATGGTATAAATTTTCGTTACTTTCTTTACCTGGATGAATCATGCGTCCATGACTGCTCTGGTCATCGTCGAGAAACTCTGGCTTCCGTTTTTGTCTCCTGGAATGCAAGTAGTGAAGCAATAAATTGCGTTGGCTGAACATGAGGAAAATTAATATCTTTTGTCTTACTCCCGTACTTTTCAGCTCCATGTCTCCTATACATGCAACCAGCATGGTTATCTTTCTCAACAAATTTCCACTTTTGTTCCCGATCTTCAATATCTGCAAATAATATCAATAGTTTACACTCATATGAAAGCTCTAAAGTGCAAACCACCCCCTAGCGATAATATAACAATTTTTTTGGTGGAAGTACATAATAAACAATGTTGCAACTGCGAACTCGGTTTTTCTTTTTACTGGAATTAAACTCTCAGTACCACCAAGTCCAGAATGTAAGAATGGGAAAGAGAACAAGCACTAATTGGTGCGAGAGAGAGTGTAGAAAACATGAGAGAATGATTTAATGCTTCATCTTGAAGCATAATCGTACAGTGTATCGCTAGCATTTTAACCAAACACTAGCAAAGTTGGAACTTTGGGAAGGTAATCTCTTTTTTCGCACGATTTGAACTCTTAATCAGCACTCAGTGAAAGTAAACCCTAATCCCTAAGAAATTAACAAAAAAAGGATCGCGAAAACAAACTTTAAGGGATATGCATATGCGCGATAAGGAGCTAAAAGAAGACACAGAAAATGTATGACAAACAAAGATTTTTCAACATTTTTAAGAACACAAAAGATCATGTTGCATTGAGCTCAAAAAGTTCGGAATACAGAAAAAGAACAAACAGGATGCCTAGAAAACTGCATCTACCCGCAACAGAGAGATAAAAAAAAACAATCTTGTGATCACTGGAAACAAAATGCTAAAATGTCAACTAAAAAAGAAACAGAGGCGTCATATTTTGCAACGAAGTTTGAAGCGGAAAACGTACGCAGACGAAGGTTGTTCTTCTTCTTTTGGCTGCTCATTTTTAGGGCACTGTCTGGGAAGGTGTCTGCAGGTGGTCGGTAGGGAAGTGGCGATGAGCAGAGCGGGAAGAGGAAGGGCCGCAGCAGAGGGAGGGAGTGGAGTGAACGGTGGGGGAGTAGAGGAAGAGTCGTGTTGGTAGTTGACGTTTTTTTCACCTTTCTTTTTTGTACGAAGTTGCCAGAAACA
The DNA here is from genome assembly GCA_001647135.1 of Pontederia paniculata. Classification (NCBI taxonomy): domain Eukaryota; kingdom Viridiplantae; phylum Streptophyta; class Magnoliopsida; order Commelinales; family Pontederiaceae; genus Pontederia; species Pontederia paniculata. Next base: position 16,033 of record LTAE01005779.1, on the reverse strand, counting down.
TATGCCACTTCTAGTTTTTCTCGGACAACTTTACCCTTATTTTTTGTTCTTTTTCATGCCCCTTTCCGTTCCAATTAAATCCCTCACTTATCGCTCTTTCCATTTATTTCTTTTCATGGCATCATTTGCGCCTCAGTTCACTTTTCTTCCACCAGCCATATCTAGCACAAATCACAATCTCTTTTTCCTTTTCTAGGATTACATGTTATTTCTGATCCCTGTTTTCCCCTTCAAGAAGTTCCATCATCTCTCTCTCTCTCTCTCTCTCCTACTCTTTTTCCCGATCTTTTTTTAGAGAAAAATAGAGGTGCTTCCTACTTAAGTAGGGAGTACCGTGCTATCTACTATTTTAACCGTAAGATCTCTAATTTATGGTGATTTTATTTAAAAATAAAAGAGAGAAAATTTAATATTCACCTTAAATTTAATATTCTATAATTGATGATATAAGTATAATGATGCTCTCTACTTAACTAGGGAGCACCTACGTTCAACCTTTTTTTTATTTTCTTCCACTGAACCTCCCTGTTCAATAAAAGTCGGCTGGTTCATATGGTTGGACCATGATTCTGACCGACTGTGAGTCCCATGTCCAAATTGGACATCAATATGAACCAGAAAAAGAGTTTATTCACAATTGAACTAATCAACCGGTCTGATTCTTACGACACCTTTTCTTAATGACGTCATTATTATGTGGCACGGTTTCGACGGTTGCCTTAAAAAATGATTTCACGCCAAAACAGTTGTGTGTAAGTTCCTTTCCTCATTCCCCATCTCATCTGTACACAATTCTCATCGGTCTCTTACTGTAACACTTCTCTTCAGTTTTTTTTTGTTCTTCAACCTTGCTATGCATTTTATGCTTTGCATAATTTACTTGGTAAAATTTGACAGTAATGCATGTAGTACTTCTTGTAGTAGCAGGGTGGTGAGTGGTTGGAACGCTCTTTCTTCTTATAAAAAATGCAGATTAAAACACCAGAAGTGTTGCTCTGCTTCACTTCTTTATGTTGCATTTTGCATGTTTAATCCCATGTATACACATGTTACCAGCATGGCTGCATTTCGTTCCTGTCATAACTTCTCTGCAAAACCTGTTTTTTAATCAGTAAGGATGTTTGGCCATGAAGTAAGGATGAAGCAATGGGCAAAGGAGAGGAACCCTTTTCCTGACATAAGAGGATGAGACAGATGATTTCTTCTAATTCATAATTCTACCATACAAGTGTTTATATCAAATATGCGCGAAGATACAACCATCTAATTCGGAAATTAGTACTGTCATATTGAAGCTGATCATTGCTCAGGACCGAATAGAAATATTTGATGTAATGCATATTTATAGATTCATGCAATGCGACTTCGTGACCGCTGATACCAGATACTGTTGAGAGCTCAGAGACCTTATATGCAATCCAATTAAACCTGCCATTTTAGTGTGATATTGCACAGATGACTGATTGATACACTGCAGACACATAATTAAAGCATTTAGGAGTGCAGCCACATGCCTTATAAGGAGCAGAATTAATAGAAATACTATAATTTTTGTGTTGTGAGTTAGTAATAGTAGCATCCATGACAGTGGCTTTCATCATATAAATGCAGAAACATGGAGCTTCAATCAAGTGAGTTGGTTAATGGAAGAGATCAATTATTAGATCCAGGTAAAACATGATTCCAGTTATGCATCAGTAGCCTACTATTAGGACTTTCCTCATTAGTAATAACTGTTTGTTCGAACTTCGAATTGTAGATAGAGTCGAGAAGAGCAAAGAACATATGAAGGAACAGCTTGATGAAGGGAAATGCTATCTCCTTGGAACCCAGGACAATGGCCAATGCCATGGTCTCTATGACAGGCCTCTTGGATGCTTTGGTTGTGGAGTTGGATGGTTCTGGTAATTGAGCATCTTCTTGTTAATCCCTTAATATACTGTTCCTGGATTTAACTCCCTCTTTCATGGTCAGCTTCATATTGGGTTTTGTCTTCCCTTTGCTGTGGTACATAGCCACTGCTCTTTACTTTGGGAAGTACTACCTCAAGGATCCAAGGGAAAGAGCAGGCCTTGCAGCATCTGCAATTGCTGTAAGCGAAGCTGAAATAATATCCTAGTGAATAAAATTTATAGTGTTATTGGACTTAGTTGTGTTGAAATTTGTCTGGCTTTTGCAGGCTCTGATATGTTCTGTAGCAGCATTGATCACACTGATCGTCGTGCATTTGTGACCTATGTATTGGTATGAACTTATATTAGTATGGAGCAACAAAGCTGTGAAATTGGTGAATCCATAGACATCATACGTTTATTTTCCTCCTGTAAACAGTGAGGTTCTTGCTAAATTTCCAATTTGATGATTTAAGCAATTTCAGCAACTCTTGCAAAACCTGGAAACAAATACTGTGAGCTGATTTTATATGCTGAATTATGTATCTTTCTGGGGTCACTTGTCCAAATGTAAATTTAAGGATTTGGACTTCATTATTGTGCGCTTTCAAAAACTACTTTAGCGAACTATGACCCCCAATAGCTTGCATCTCTATTCTACCCTTATGTTATTTCCGAGTGCCGAATTAGCTTTGAGGACAGAATTATATGTTTGATAAATCAAATTGACCTCTCATTATTTTTCTCTTAAAATACAAAATAGTCATCTGAATATGCACACCTTGACATTATTTTCTACAAAAGTTTATTGCAAACCTGCAGCTAGAAAACTATCCTAGACATTAGTTTAGGAACAGTTGTCAAGATATACCATGGATCTTTTAATTGGTATACAAAACAGACGTCCACGTATGAAAGAAGGCTGTGAACTAAGTTAGCCGAGCTCTCATTGGTCACCTTCAGCTGTCTTTGGTAGTTCAATCGAAAAACAAAAAGAACAAATATACAAAATAATGAACTTTTTTTGTCAATTAAAATATTGTTTATTTTTTCTCCAAGAGAAATAGTATGAATACGTTTGTATAGCAAAATAAAAATATAAATAACAGACAAGAGGAATTGACCAAAATAAATAAATGGAAAGAAAGAAGAGATCATCAAGAACCTGCATTTTTAGGAATGAAGAGGGACCTTTTCATTCAGTTTACAGATAACAGAGAGATCTGCACACGTTCTTCAGACATTTAGAAAACGATGTCATCGCAATTTAATTTATTTGAAAGGCGCCACGGCAATTACATATGTTAGGAAACAAACTAATATGGCTGTTTTGACCTTGGAATTATTATTCCACGCCAAGAACGAGATGTAAGAAATCGATACCACCTTCAGTTAAATTATTGCTCTCTCTCTCTCTCTCTCTCTCTCTCTCTCTCTCTCTCTCTCTCTCTCTCTCTCTCA
>LTAE01005778.1:0-27428 GCA_001647135.1 Pontederia paniculata | reverse complement strand
GCTCCCCCCCTTAAAATTTTATATTACCATATATCTTTATGTAATAAATTAATGAAAAAAATTAAAATATATAATATTTTAATATATGGGCCCCTCCCAATTTTTGGGCTGGGTCCGTTACTGTGTGGTAGTCACTTTGAAAAGCTTCTCTTTTTTGTTAACTATTGTGTATGCTAGCAACATCCCCATTATAAGAAACTCTCTATGGCGCTCTCTTGCATATTTTGATCTAGATGATATTCCATGGTTAATAATAGGAGATATGAATTGTGTTATTTTTCCATAATACAAGGAAGGATGGACACCCTTTAAGTTAACTAAATCTATTAGGACATTTCAGAACTTTATTCAGCTTTCAGGATTAATTGATCTTCCCCTTTATGGTTCCCAACATACTTGCTGAAATAATAGACGCCATTCGGCTAGAAATACTGTGTAGACTAGATAGAGCAATGATTAACCATCATTGGATAACTAAATACCTAACCTAAGCCTTCAATCCTTAGTAAGGGGAACCTCTTATCATGCACCAATACTCTTATCGACAAATAATAATATTAGTAAGCATCATCCATTTAAATATAAACACTTTTGGTTTGAATACAAAGAACGTAGAGAAATTGTACAACAAATTCAAAGTGCTAGACAACCAAACAACTCTACCCTAGGCAACTTGAACAAAATTAGGGATCAAACCATACATTAGAATAGGAAGGGTCTGGGAAAATTAGAAATAGGGCTCAGGTAACCAAAAGAGATATCAGTGTGTTGGAACTTAAATAATTATGAGAAATGGAACTTCAAAATATTGACATCTGTATAACCAACATGTAGCTTATTTAAGGCAAATCAACATTAAGTGGTAGTCAAAATCTAGGGTCAATTGGTTAAAAGATGATGATAAAAATACTAAGTTTTTTCACCTATGTACTATACTTAGGCAAAGAAGAAATCGTATTAATAAGATAGAGAATGATGCATGTATTGTCTTAACAAATGAAACTGCAATTAGGAATCTCTTTGTAGACCATTATGTCACTCTATGAGCTCCTAATGCTCAGAATCCTATCCTAAGGTTTGCTTGGCCTCCACTTCCTACTTTAAATACAATATGAATTGATAGTCTAATATCCCATGTTAATGCTACTGAAATTAAAGATAGTTTCTGGCACATGGCCTCAGGGAAGGCTCTAGTGTCGGATGGGTTTACTTGTGAATTCTTTAAGAATTATTGGAACATAATTGGCTATGATATAACTAGAGAAATTACACATTTCTTTCAGCATGGACACTTGCCACAGGGAGCCTTTAACACTGCCATCACATTCATCCTTAAGAAAGAAAATCCAAAATCAGTGAAGGACTATATGCCAATATCACTTTGTAGTGTTATTTATAGAGCCATTGCCAAAATTCTGGTCAATAGTTTAAAGCACACCTTACCATAATTAATTGATAAGTCCCAATCAACTTTTATTTTTAATATATCTATACAAGATAATTTGTTCCTAATTCGAGAAATTGCACATTCTATGACCTTAGAAAGACAAAAAAATTGATACTTAAAGTTGATATAGAGAAAGCTTTTGATAAGAGTTTCTTGGAAGGCTATTATTATTGTCATGACTATTATGGAATTCCCATCTCAATTTATTAATTGGATTAGTGCATGTATTCAATCTCCCTTGTTCACTTGCTTAATAAATGGAACCTCATCTACTTATTTCAAAAGTCACAGGGAATCAAACAAGGGGACCCCCTTTCTCCCTACTTGTTCATCCTGGTCACTCAAGTTTTTTCCTTCCTACTTAATCAGGAAGTTCTATTAGAGAAGATAACACCATTCAAGTCTAGAAATCTACCCATTAGTCATCTCTTATATGTATATGCTAATGACTTATTGGTATGTATGGCAGCCACTTCACCCAATTGTAAAAGATTAAAAGAGGTTTTTAAGCAATATCATTTCTTAAAAAATCAACAAATTAATCTAAGCAAATCAGCTATATACCTCCTTCCAAAGTTTAGTGCTAAAAGAAAATTGGCCATAAAAAACATATTGAATATTGAAATGGGTAGTTTTTCTTTTATGTACCTAGGGTCATCCATTTCCAAGTTAATGGCAAACTTGCAGGGTGAAAAATGAAAACCCTAACACAATCAGGGAAGACAACCTTGATAAAAACAACACTAAATTTCATCCCAAATTATTCTTTAAGCTCAATCTATATTTTCTTTAGGTTTTCATTGATCAATACTTGGAAAAAATATCTAGAACTTTCTTATGGTCTTCGTCTGGGGACAAACATGGGATGCACCTTATTGGATGAGATACAATTCAGTTGGCAAGATAGGAAGGGGGTTTGGGAATAAAAAATATGCACCATGTTAAAATAGCCTTATTAGCCAAAAGGATTTTGGATATACTCAATCAGGGGTCTGCTCCTTATGTTGCTCTTATAACTGAAAAGTATGGTACCCGGTCAAGACATATAGCCTTGGCAACAATAAATTGGCTTGGTGCTCGAGACTTCTCCTATAGATATTGGATAAAATCAAATTGGGAAATAGAAAACAAATTGGAAATGGTGGGGGTACTCATGCTAATACAGACCCATGGATAAGTAATATACCTATAGCTCTGTGGCCTACTTATGTAAATGCTAGTGCTCCAATCTCTTTTATGATGATTTCTGATTTATAACTCGTGCAGACCAGAATGTTAATGTTCTTATGTAATTCTTTGCTCCTAGCTTAATAGATCAAATACTTTCTATTAAATTGCTTGCTCGCCCCTATGATGACTCATGGATTTGAGAACCAGATACTAATTGTAAACCTACTACAAAATATGTTTATAACCTCATTAGCAGGCTCTTGGTGCCACATTAGAGTGCTAAATGGCTCGGCTGGAAAGTGATCTAGCGCATCAAAATTTCTCCAAAAATACAAACCTTTCTATGAAAATTATCACATCATCAATTAACTACTAAGGACATGCTCTCTAGATGTATTGCGGGTATTAATCCTTCTTGTTCTCTATGTGGCTCTGCTTTGGAGACAAACTCTCATTTATTCTTTGCATGTATATTCGCTGCCCAGATTTGGCGTATGTTCCAGAAGAGCACATGTTTTTCATTTTCTTTTATGGGATCATGGGCTCAAGGTGATTGGATTCGTGAAGGAACTAACCTAGATTCCAACTCCCGCTCTAAATTCTTAACCTTATTTGCCTTGTCACCATGGGGGATCTAGAAGATGTGGAATGATGCCCACTTCAGCTCAAGCCAAGCAACTGCCTCTCTGTTGTATGGTCTAGGATCATGGCAGACTACCTTGAGTTACACCAATCCATAATCCTGAGGGGATTATCTTAACAAACCAACCTATGATTCGTTGGGAGCCTCCACCTCACGCCTGGTTCAAAATGAACTCGGACGACTCATTTGTGAGCCCTAGTGAGATGGGGGGAGAATATTACATACTAAGAACTAATGCTTCTTTTGTATGTTTAGGAGTCTTTAGAAGAACTTTTCACTTAGCATTAGAGGCGCAGGCTTGGAGCATTTGGCAGGGCCTCTTCTAGTGTCGTGAGCTAAAGATACGAAACCTATTTTTTGAGTCGGACTCTTCCACAACAATAGCTATTATCAACAGGGAACAAGAATGCCCATGGCGATTAAGAGACATCCTTGAAGACATCTGGAAGTTAATCTCTTTTTTTTAGAAAAAAAATGTAGATGTAAACATATAAATCGCAATGCCAATGCAGCGACAAACTACCTAGCATTTTTTTATCGTAAATCGCTTAGTGATTCTTTTTGGGAGGATAACTCCCCTCCGAGTATATTTGAGATTTTGTGTATGGACTCAATGGAACAAATTAATTAAAGCATCTTTCCTTAAAAAAAAGTATTAAGTATTTTAGGTCAGAGGCGGATCCACATATAGTGTGCCCCCTCCCCTCAATTTTTTGGTGTATAAATTATATATATATATAAATAAATAAATAAATATATATATATATATATACTAGTAGTTATAGTCAATAAATAAAATAAATATCAATAAAATAACATAACTATTTAATTATTTTAGTGAATAGGTGATATTATCTAAAAAATTGAGGTCTAAAATTTAAATCTCAATAATGTCTTTTTATTAATAATTCTTTTTTATATATTTTGGTACCTCTCAATTTTCGGTAATTTGAGTAGACCTCCCCCCGCCCACTCCCCACCACCACCACCACCAACTTTTATTCCTGGATCCATATGTGATTTGATCCCGATCAGGAGCATCAAAGGAACACACACTAATTTTTAGCTATCTAAGAAAAATTAAAAGTTGGATAAGAGCTAATGAAATTTAGTACAAAAGATACATTTAGACTGTGTTTGGTAAAGTAGAGTTTAAATATCATTTAGTAAATTGACTTAATCAATTCGCTATATAAAATATCTAATAAAATATTTATTTATTAAATTTAATAATTAATTAGAAGTTGATAATAGATAAATTTAAAAAGCTCAAAATTTTATTTCAAATTTAGCATTCCAATTATAATATTTTCTTACTATATTTTTTATATAATATTTTATTAAAAAAATCTCAATTAAATAGTGTAAATATAAAAGTAATAACTTTGTGTTGATTTTATTTTTATGTATGAATATAACAAAACTTTAATTGAAAATTAGTTATTATTTTACTATAACAAAAAATTAAATGTATATAATGACAATTGCGTAATTTGTTATTTCATATCAATCTATGTCATTCATACCCACAAATTAATTCAACCATTAGATTTATCAAATACTTATTTATTAATTTTTAATTTAATCTCTAAATATTAATTATTAATTTTTAACAGGTATTCGTTATTTATATCATTATCCGCCAATTAAATTTCATCCATTTATTAAACCGCTTAAACTTATTACATACTAATTACCTACCATCAAGCTTTAGTTAAGTAGAATCTTAAACCGACAGTAGTTTCTGCTTTTCTGGTCTCCGGAGGACTTTACATGTAGCAGTGCAGTAAGGGTGTATTTAATTAGATTGAGGGGAAATGAAAGATGAATGAGGAGAGGATAAAAGATAATTTTGTTTAGATAGAAATTTATTTAAAGAGGAATGTATGAATTAATTTTCTTTTTCTTCTTAATTAATTAATTAAAGTTTATTTATTCTAAATTAAAGTTTAATTGAAGGGAAGAGAAGAAAAAATAAAGTAATGCGAGGGATAGTGAGGGAGGATAATCATCACCCTTCAATGAAATTAATTTGAAAAAATAATTTTTAATTAGGAGAAAAGAAAGAGAAGATTATATGACGTCAAAAGTAATAGTTTCTCGAGGTGTGTTTAGATAAAGGAAAAGGAAAGAGAAAGGAAAAAAATATTAATAAAAGGAAGGATAATAGAAGGTAATTTGTTGAATTTTAATTGAAATTAAATATATTTTATTTATTTAAGAGAGAAAAGTAAGCTAATTTTTTACTATTCCTTTTAGAAAAAATGTTATTTAAACAAGTTTATTTTTCCCTCCATGTGCATCACATGTCATTCCTCCCTATCTAAACACACAAGTCAAGGTTTAAGGATTTGATATTTGAATTAGCGTTATTTTAAACGACGAATTTCTCATTTTCCACCGTTTTGACCATTATAAAAAAAACACTCAATACAAAAATAATAATTTTCTATTGATTAGAAAAAGTATATAAAAATTTTAAAAAATGTCTTTCTTCTTTTCAAAATGAGAATTTATTAGCCTCTCTTTCTCTTATATTTCCAAAACATCTTTTCTCCTACATTTAAAATTATCTACCAAACAAATGAAAATAAATTACTTTCCTAAAATTTATTTTTATAAAATTTTATTTATATTAATAATTTATTTTTATCTAAACAAACAAATCTTAGTAATAGGTGGATTACGATTTATTTTTTATTTTTTTCGCCTCATATGAAAATTTTGTGACGACCGCTTTCACTACAAAAAATTTACGAAATCGTGAGAAAAAATTGCGATGGTCTTTTGCAACCAAAATTTGTGACTGATTTTTTTCCTCACAATTAGTGATAGACTTTTAATCCGTCAGAAATAGTGATGAATATAAAGTCTGTCAAAATTTATGATGATTTTATCCGTTAGAATTTCTGACGGACTAAGTGTCCATTAAAATTTCTGACGAAAAGGCCCGTTAAAAATTCTGACGAACTCTCAATATGTCAGATATTCCGATGAACTTTTTTTATCAAAAATTCTGATGGACTTTTTGTCCACCAAATTTCTAACAAACTTAATAATTTGTCAGAAATTCACCTCTTCTATTTAAAATCCACTCCATCTCCTCCTTTCCTTCTTTCTTCTCCTCTCCTCCTTGGTGTGTTTTGCTCCCTCTTGTCCTCCTTTCCTCTCTCTCCCACTCCAACTCCCACTCCCTCTCCTTCTCCTTTCCCTCTTTTTTCCCCTCTCCTCCTTCGTGTGTTTTCCCTCCTTTCCCGAATCCTGGCCGCGCAGGGGCATATTTGTCCTTGCGCAGCCACACAGGGCTGGATCTGCCCTTGCGCGGCCGCACAGTGGCTGCTCAGCCCTTGTGCAATTGCACGGGGCCGGATCCGGCCCCTGTGCGGCCATGCACGCAGGGCTGATCCGGCCCTGTGCAGCAGCCCCTACGCAACTATGTAGGACCGGATCCGGTCGCTGCATAGCCACGCAGGGCTCCTCTCGGCCCCTGTGCCGCCGCGCAGGGGCTCCTCCCAACCGCGCATGGGCTCCCTTATTTTTTTTTAAATTTTATTCACGGCAAAATGTGGCAGTAGCATTTTTTTAGTATTTGTAATTATTTAATAATAATGATATGTAAATAATTTTTTATAATAAAGTATTATTATTTATTTAATTATATACATGATGAAAAGTTTATCCGTCAGAATTTTTGTCGGATTTGTTGTCCGTCAGAAATTTCGATGAATTTTCTTTCAGTAAGAAATTGTGACGATAATTTTCATCACAATAGCGAAATTTATATTCATTGTAGTTTATTTGAAATAAGTATTTTTCTGACGTACTAAATCCGTCAGAAATCATGTTTGTGACAAAATTTTTTAAAATTTCACCACAAATTTTATCCAAATTCATTAACTTTCTTGTAGTGTTTGATAGTGAATTTTTTTTATCACATTAAATCTATTTGTCAACTGCTAACTTCAATTCTAATCGATGCATTAAGCAATTATATATGCTCAGTAACTTTATAAGCTAGGAAACAAATGCATCAGAATTTTTTCTCTAGATTCCGAATGATGTGGTACCTCTCGGTTGCATATGTTTTTCGTGTTAATTGTCGCACCAGGATTTCTCCGAGTCCCTTAGAATTTAAGGAGAAAGAAAAAAAAAGAGATGAATTATTAAAAAAAGGATAATTTTATCCACTGATAAAAAAATAATGAAGGGATTTTTTTTATTTTCTCTTAAAAGTCAATTTGCCCAGTTTGAAATTAAATGACAAAAAGTTGCATAAATCTCTTATCTTAGCTTCTCTTTTTGTATCCAAACACATATTTGATAACAGGTCAAATAATATANATATCTTTTTCCCAATTTATTTTTACCATTTTTTTCTCTTTCATTAATTTTTTTAATTGGTGAGATAAATACAACAAAAGTTATAAAAATTATGGAAGAATCCTAGAAGATTTGACTCATTGACCATCCCGATACATGCATGTTACGTTCAGGCAATATATTGATAGAACATGTTCTAAGATCATATGGTTTGTTACTTGAAATTAATAAGTTGGGCACGGCAGGTTGCTGTATTATCACCGGGAATTTAATATTAGTTTTCCTCCCAAAAAATTAACAAAGAATTAGGTAACCAATTGAGTTGAATAACCGGAACAAATTTCCATTGTGTTGAAAATTATGACATGTCAACTTAAAAATAATTTAGTTTAATTAATGCAAGCATCAAATCGTATATGCTGTTATTTAACAACCTAATATATATAGAAAGTGTGCCTTGGTTGCTCTCTGTATGGTATTATTGGTAGGAGAACGGCCAATTGCAGGAGAAGTTGGCCAACTACAAAAATCTATTTGCTCCTCAGGTCACCTACTTCAACATATATCCATTGCAACCAGTTTAATTTGTTTTGAATTATTATACACTATACTTAAAATTATGAAAAATCAAAAAATAAGAAAGAAAAATATGAGAATATGTGATTATTCATAGCTCATTATGATATATTTTTTGCTTATAATAATTTTTTTGACAATTATCTTATTGGATGATGTTTTTCTTTTATTCATATTGATCAAGAAAATTTTATTATATTAAAATTTTGTGTACTAATTTTTCTTTCTTATTTTCTCTTGTTGTTTGCTATATTCTCAACACAAGTACATAATATTGAATTAGTCAAATTAAATATCATAATTTATGTAAAAAAACATATATGCTATTTTATGCCGACCAAGCTCAAGCAACATCCATCTATCAATATCTCAATAAGCCAAATAACCCCTAATTAACAAGTATATTTCCTTGCTGACTTGTTCATATCTGAGTGTTTCATGTGCATGCATGCAACCATGATTGTGGCAGGAGTTGGCCAACTAAAACTAAACAAAGTTCCAGTTGAACAGTAGACCTTTGTCTCTTCTTCACAACCTGTCTCTATAAATCCACTTCTCGACACCTCTCACTTTGCAGCAGGAAGAGATTTAAGCATTGAATAAAACAGATCAGACACCTGAGAGAGCTTGCGGATAATGGCGAACAAGGTGTCCGGAATCGCCCTCGCCGCGGCAGCCGTCGCTGTGCTCCTCGCCGTGGCTTCGGCGCAGTCGACGTCGGGCTGCTCAAGCGCCATCGTGAGCCTGGCGCCCTGCCTCAGCTACATGACCGGGAGCTCGTCGACCCCCTCGTCGAGCTGCTGCTCGCAGCTGGCCTCCGTCGTCAAGGGGGAGCCGCAGTGCCTCTGCGCGCTGCTCAACGGCGGGGCCGCCTCCTTCGGGGTCACGTTGAACCAGACCAAGGCCCTGGAGCTGCCCGGGGCATGCAACGTCCAGACTCCGCCGGCTAGCCTCTGCAATGGTATGCAAGCCTTGCTATTTAGTCACTAATCACTTGAATATATAGTACATGATATAAGTGTTGATGCCGAGTTTGCTTTTGTATCCGAAGGACCGGCGAAATCACCCTCACCCTCCCCCGAAACTCCGGCGACGACCGGCACCCGAGCGGCCCCGCCACCGGCTTCAACAGGTGAAGTACTAGTGATCAGTAAAGTATAATTAATCATCAATTGTAAATATGGAACTATGTTTAAGTAGTCCTATGTATATTGATTGGTATATGCAGGTAGTGGACAAAAGGCCACCCAACCCTCTGGTGCCATTTCTTACAAATCAAGCAGTTCACAGCTGATGGGTGCCATCCTCATGGTTGCAGCTTTGTCATTCTTCATCAATTGAGATGTTCCAAGTCTCTTGCTCATGCATGGAATATATTTGATTTCAGTGTACCATATATGTACTATCATGTGCATTGGTTAAGTTTGGTTGTGTATGCATTTGAATTCTTTCCTCCATTTGTAACAAAGAGTATGCATTTGCCGTTGTCTCAGTCTAAAAAAATAATCTTATTCCCTTCTTTATATACAATATAATTTATATATATATATATATATATATATATATATAGCTTCAAATTGAGAGGATATATGACCATTTTAATTAAATTCGAATTTGAAAAATGAATGTAAAATTTAAGTCTTTATTTTTTAGGACAAATCACAAAAGGCCATGAAATATTTAATTAATAGAATTGTTTCTGATCGTAATTGATATGAATATGATCGATTAATTAGATATTTTAACGGATAAAATATTGTAATTAATTGGTCAAAAGCATTTGCCCTCCTTTCTGATATTAAATATAAAAGACACGATAAAATAAAATAAATTAAATTAAAATAAGTCCAAACTCAGCATCAATGACCCTACGTTGCCCAATAAGATATTTGGAATAAGATAAATAATTAATATGAAAGGATAGCACCTACAAATGGAGAAAGTGGTTTCAACTTTTCCCTATTAATCTTCAAGTTAATTGCTGTGTGTAGTTAATTCATTTCATTCTAAAGAAACTCCATTTGAAACTTATCCGATTAAAAAAAAACTCAAAAAATAGAAGTCTGGTTATAATTTATGATGATTTTTAAATTAAATAAATTTGACTCGCTTAAATGAGGGCTTTTTAGAGGCCAATCGACCATTTTACATTTTTATTTTTATTTATTTCCAAAAAAAATCTCTTTTTCAATTATTGGCATGATAGTTGTGTGTCGTCCTAATTTGCAGAAAAAAATTTAGACTGTACACTCTAGTAATTAAATTGAAGTATTTTATACCATGATGCATTATTAGTTGGTGCACCTGCACATTAATAACATATAATGCGTCTTAATTTTCTTATTAAACATTGTCTTGTCCTTCTAATTATTTTTTTTTCAATAAGCCTATAAGAAGAGAATCATCTTTATATTTATATTCTTAAAATGTCTTTTTAATTATCTGAATTATTATATGTAAGTAGCAATGAACAGATACATGAATCATGATCATTATGTGACTATATATTAAAGGGATGCATGGTGGTTTTAGGATATACTAACCATGTGGTTGGTCCTCATAAATGAAAGCAAAGCACTTGATGACAATATAGTGCCAATCAGAAAGGAACAGTCACACTTCAATCAATATTTGTTTCCACTCCTTTTGTTTATTCACTCTGTTCAAGTTGAATTCTAAGTTATCTACCATGAAATTGGCTTCTTTACAATCACCAATTTTCCACCATGTTCAAGAAAAAAAAATAAGGATAAAGGAAATAAAAGTACAAATGTGCATGTACCAAGACCCAACAATTTCTTTTGTTTAAATCTCGTTTCATCCAAAATAAATCATTAAAAACATTTGAGAACTTCAAATGTATTAGGCTTCCACCTTCTTTGTAATATTCAAGCTTCCTCTGTCTAAACCAAAATTAAGCTTCACATGTCATTGTCTCAACCAAAATGCTTTGTATATTGATAGCTTGATCACACAACAATCTCTACAAAATTTCACCTGAATTCTTCGTTGGAAGCCAAAGAAACTCAAAATGATTAGTAGCTTATTTTGTTTCACTATTTTATGGACCAACTCCAACATAATCTAACCAAAAATACTACTAGAGGACATCAACAATTGCTCAAACTTTTTTTGTGCTCTCTCTCCACCATATCAGTTTTCAGACAGATACATTATGGGAAATCTGAGATTAATTATCTCGTTAGTGATAGCTCTATGAAGCAATTGTCCAAACCTTTATCCAAGAGCATCTGACACTCACTGCATCAGAACCTTTTATCACCCCTGAAAATATGCAATAAATATGTCAGACTACAAAAATTTAGAACTTTGCAAAAATCAATTCATCCATCACATAAATATCATGTAAAGTTTCAAAGTAGTAAGCATCCTGATCTATGCTTTGTCTGATGGGATTGAAGAGAAGGGAACAAGGCATCAAAAGGCCAGTGAGAATAAATACAGGACAGACCCAATTCATTATTATGATGGATGTGAAATGGTCCTTAAGATGATGAGCACTTCTCCACTGTATAATGTCACTTTCTACCATCTGTCCAGGGGACATGGCTTCAAATTGAAGGCATCAAAATCCTATACTCCACTGCATTAAAATGCTGAGAACTTTTTTTATTGATCATGAAGGCAGTCCTGTGCAGAAATTGGGGACCCTTCCCCAAGAGCATTACTGCAGACATGGGGACCTCTACTGATCTGAGGATGTTTACATAATTCAATGTGTTCAATCCTGGACAGGGAACACTATGCCACCTCAATAATACAATAATAAGCAATGACCTCTGCTCTGGATCATCAAAGGAGCATGCCATCAAAATGAACATCACAATAGTTGATGAGGAGAAGGTGAGGACTGAATTCTCATTATTCTGTGCAGGAAAGTATTCAGGTATACACAAACATAAGTTTTCCATAGAGCACTCAAAGGATTAAAGTAGATATCATCAAGATAATATAATTGTTATGGCAAGTTTGTCAAATAATTTATATAAAAAAAATCGCTGTGCTTGAATGCAAATATGCTAAGGAATTACTTCCTGGTTTTGAAGACTGTATGCTCGGTATCAGAATTTGGACTAGATCAATTAAGAAAACTAACTTGTAGATGTAGGTGTCCTCGACTCGACCGAGGTGCACAGCAGCTGCTCAAGAACTTATTCGAAGGGTGGCAGGTTGAGTTGATCGTGGAACTGTTCTCGTCCTTCCTCGGAGCAACAGTGAACCGGTCGCCAGAGCTCTCCAAGATGCAGTTGTTGAAAATGTGGGTGGTCGTCGGATTTGGCCCGTGGGTGATGACGCAGGTGTAATCCTCCGAGAGCTCCATCTCGCTGGCGGATATGCTCCCGGCGAAGACTGGCGTCTCGGAGACGGCCATGTCGACGCCCAGAGACCTCCCTGCAGGGGAGAGCAGAGCTAACTGGGAGTCCCTGTTCTTGATGCCGAACTCTATGGGAGAGTTGGGAAACTCCAAGGACGCCACCGGAGAGACTGAGGGTATTTGGATGTGAAGTTTCGAGCCGAAGAGCACCATCCTCCGACGAGGATTACAGGAACTCACCTCCTTTTCCTCATCACCCAACGCATCAAGAATGCTAAGGCCGACGGCTCTTGCGCCAGCATTTGCCAGGAGGTGGCTTTTGCCCTCTGTTGCAGCAGCACCAGTGGCAGCAGTCGCAGGAGGAGGTCCCTTCTGGTTCTTGTCAGAGAACAGCAGGCTGCCGATGGACGAGAAGTGCCTGTTCTCCAGAATTGAGGTCGGACTCATGGCAGCCTCAGGGTCCGAGAGGGCCTTCGAGAGGCCTGCACTGAGGAGCCTCGGAGAAGGGAAGAGGGAGTTTATAGTGAGCTTGGCGGCGCAGCTGCTTCCAGTGGCGGAAGGGGGTGGCTGGTGATCGGGCAAAGAGCCTTGTTTGCCACCACCAACTGCTCTTGACCTCTTCCTCAACATAATAAAACCTCCTTCCCTACCTCTGCCCTTTCTCACTTTCCTCTCCGTTTCTTATTCTTCTGAAAAAGAACACCAATGCAATGTAATGCAATTTAATAAGATTCCTTTCTCCTTCTCCTCCCTCAATGAGCAAGACAAAAAGCGACAGCAATGTCTCCCCCACTATTGCTGCTGATTCACTCCTCTGCAATGGTTCTGAAACCTCGGAGCAGATAGAACATCAAGTCCTTCTACAGCTCCTACAAGATCAGCAGGTTCAGAGAAGCAAAATGCTATCAGCAACTTTGAACATCCAACAGGAGAATTGTGAGCAAAAGAGAAGGAAAAAAGAAGTGACACGGAATGCAGTAAAAGAAGAAACGTCTCTTGTGAAAGTGTGCACTCACTTTATGCAAAAGATGAAACCTTTTCTCGTGAGCATTTGGAACATGCGGATGGTGCATTCTGATCCCCTCCCACAAGCAAAGATCATATCACTCCCACTAAGATCGCCACCATAACATGCATACAAGAAAGAAGAGGTCCAAATTTCCTCGTCATCTTCGGAAGAACACTTGTCACTAGAAATCGATTAAAAAGAGCAACTTTGACATAAAAGATCATCCAAAGTTACCTCCTTTCCACTTCCCCACTCCAACATCTACCAATGCAAGACAACTTTTTGGCTCTGCGAGGTGTACTGAGGAAAGGAAAGGAGGGTGGTTTGTGGAGGAGAAGCAAGAGAACACCTAAAAGTCCAATCTTGGAATCAGTTCTACCGCTTTCTTAAGCTCCAAATCAATCAATGGCTCCCTAACCTGGAGAAAAAAATGGACCTTTTTTTTTCTGGAGCAGCAAAGTGCAGAGCAAAAGAAAGAAAAGCCCGTGCGGCTTGGTGCTCTGCACAGGGGAATTAAGGATGGCGGAGGAGGCCGTATTTAAAGATTGGTGTCTTCTCTCTCTCTCTCTCTCTCTCTCTCTCTCTCTCTCTCTGCTTCTGTAGTAAGAGTGCATATGCGAGTCTCTCTCACTGTCACAGTGAGCTCTGCGTCTTGTTTGAGTACGTAGCAGTGGACCGCCATTAATCTACAGTGATGACGACTGCAATGGAGTAATGCAATTAGTGCCGCATGCAGTGGATTTATTGGTAGCCTGCCTCCGCCTTTAGATCAACATTATTCATAGCCAACTAATAGCAAACCCTGAGATTAAAAAACTAGAAATTTGTTGAAACCTGATAAAAAAATTAAACTCGAAATTTACTTAAACGCCTGCAGTTTAAATTATCTTAAAATATTTACATAATGTGAGCATGGGAGAGAGAGATGATGAATATATAATATTTACATAAGATTTACATAATAATATGATCTTAAGTTTTAGAGAAAGATTAAGGGACCAGTGAGCACAGCTCTTAATTTATAAATTAATAACCCCCTCCTAGTCAGAATTCAACTTTAATCAATCAATAAATTCATTGTATCTAAACTTATAAATGATAAAATAATCTTTCAATGGAGATATAATTTTTTTCCATACTCACGTTGGAGAGATTATTTTGTTATAATTCAATTTTATTCCCTTGTACTATATCAAATTTATACTTCACCTCCTAAATTTTAATATTACCAGCTCATCTTCTTTCAAATTTTCAATCACTTCCACATAATCTCACATACTTAAAAATGTATTCATCCTTAATTAAGCATTTACCTTTTTATCCTTATTTAATATTAGCAATTCAATTTCTAAAAATAGGAAAAGAAACAAATTAGACCCACCCTTCGTCTCATTATATCTATTTGATTTTTTTCTTGTTTTAAACTATGAAGTAGATAATATTAATAATGGTATAAATGTATAATTAAAAATAAAAAAAATTTAGACATTTGGGGTTCAATAAAAGTATTGGAAAGTTGAAGGGATATAAAGTTATGGTGTGTATAATTTGAAAAGAAATTTGGAATTAAGTTTAATTTATAAGTCGAGAAACTAATTTTGCTACAAAATGGAATAGAAGGAGAAAAATATGTGTAACAACTAACGTCCATGTAAATCATTAATATGTTGCATGCATATAGTTTGCAGTAGTTTATGGGTACACTATAATTATTTGATTATTTATGGTATGTCACTTATTTTAGGTTGCGCTTTTTATTAGTGTCACTCTCTTTAGAAATGATTTTCCTTGGTTCCTTAATACAAAAAAAATAAATAATAATAAAGTATGAGAGTAAATGATATTCAGTAATTATGAAATGTTGTTCTTAAATTATTATTTTCTGAACACTCTTTTGTTATTCTAAATAATTGAAGGGAAAACTATTATTTTTTAAAAAATAAAAGTAAACAAAATTTAGATGAAATCTAGTATTTCATTTAAATTTTGTAAGTTTATAGTTCAATTATTAGATGTGAAAAAATATCATAATAGAGAGTGTTAAATGAATAATTTTCAAACCATTTATGATATATAAACATATCATATAATATAAGAGCAAAAGAGTCGAGTGACATTAAGATCTTAAAAAAATAAAAATAAGTAATAACTTTTTTTATGGTGGTAATGATGAAAAAAAAGAGAGAAAAAGATCATCCTGGAGACAGTTTGAGGACCTCAAATTGCTGTTGTTTATGACATGCTACACTTCACCTACACCTCAAATAAAACCACTTGCTTTAAACTAACTGTATCTTCTAACTCCATTTGATTGGAACCAATGGATCTGAAAAAAAAAATGAATAAAAATATAAATCTCAATCACACTCTTTAGAGGTTGAACTGATCAGGTAGGCCCCATCTGATTGGAAAATAAGATCAAAATTAAGTCTTATTCCTCACTTTTTAATCAAACAACTAAGTTATAAGTTTTCTGAATTCCATTGCATTGAATATTAGAATGGAGGAAAATATGGGAGCAGTTTGTTCTATGTACATCTTGAAATACATTGATTCACTAAATTAAGGATTGTTGGATTATTTTCTTGATTGAAAAAATCTAATCCACAAATAGTCGGGCTGCAACCAAACAGGGCCTAAGTATCTATAATACAATGTGGTTTGCTTGTGTTCAGGAGAAGATGTTGATGGCACAGATCTCTAATTAACATTATCTGATGGGTATCTGGTTCCGGAAGCAGAGAAATTTCACTGAATTTTATCGAAGTTCCCGGAGAGCTAGTAGTAGATTGAATCCACTTCCTGAAGTCATCAATCTGTCTAAGATTTATTTTTTTTTACTTCCGTTCGAACTTTGTTAATGACAGAAAATCACAGAATTTTGAGCTCCGGAAGATGCTAATCTGCTTAATGATTGGTGTTTCTGGAATAAATAGTAGGGGGGCATAGTAAGACTGCAGCTGCTGTCTTCAGCTCTTAGTTCTTGTTGCTTATGTAATACAGGCATCACAAATTTAAGGTGTCAGAAAGTAGGATCAAAACTTTCCATGAACCTGCAAAACAAATCCTGTATGTCTGAACAGTTCTTTTTGTTGTTTTCTGAACAAGGTCCAACTTTTGGTCGGCTTGCATGCAGGAATCATTTGGAAATATGCCGCAGCATTTTATCCTGGCACACTGACATGCCTCTGTCTTGGTCAGTTGGTTCAATTAGGTGGTATTCCTGATTAAGTATATGACCACTAGTTCAAACTTGTGCCTAAGCAGATAGAGACACAACCATAAGATAAACACCTCAAAGGACCAAAAGCAATAACAATGGCTTCAATTTGATGCAGGGCAAGATTTCTTTGTCGACCTCCACTCACTTGTCCATTTTTTAAATCTTATGCAGTTGTGGTGATGCTCATCACTGCTGTAGATTTAAATCATTTTAAGGGAACAGAAGCCACACACTAATTCATGAAGCTGACAGGGTATCTTCAGAAAAGAAAAGAAGGTTGGCATATCTATCCATTTCCATTCATTGATTCCTGCAATCTTACCAAATATATTTACTAGAGAACTAGGCTCCCTTCACTATTCCCTATCAGCCAACCTTGTCCAACATAGCCTTCAGAATTATATTATGGCATAGTCCATTGATTCCTTTATGAAGGAGTGGAAATGAATGCATCAAGTTGCAATTCAGGTACATGTTAAATTGGATTTTTCTGTGATTGCTCAAATCTCAGCAGATTTGGAACCATGATCCACAAAATAATATTTTGAACACTACTCCGATACCTAGAGAACGTGGGCAAACAAATCGATGTGGCAAACATCAGAGATGCTTGAAGGATGATCTTTGTGATCAACTGATCACAATGACATTGAGTTTGTTTTGTTGATCTTATACCGCCTCTAATCAACTGTTTGGCTCGAATGATAAGGATTTCAGCAAGAGATTGATGGGGAGATTCGAGAACAAGTAGAAGATCACAGAGAAAAAATGTAGAAAAATAAAAAACACACACAAATTTACTCAGGTTCACCTTTTGATTAGGGTTACATCCTGCAAAGAAATTTCACTATATATTTTTTGTTATAATCCCTCAACATCAAGTCTGAAATAAGAGCAATATATATATGAGTCCAAAACCCTAACAAATAGTAAATCTCTTAATCTCCACCATACGAGCCAGCTTAAATAAAAGCCCGAATCCGTTTACCCCTTTTCACGCGTAGGGGTTAGATGTCGTTGAGTAATATTTCAGTTCCCCTAAGCTCACATGGGCGTACCCGATGTGAGAAACAAGAAGCCTTGAAGTGTTCGTCAACTCCAACAGAGATAACTATTGTTCATGATTGTATACATATTTTTTTTCCTTTCAACATCAATAAGTGTGATGTTTGATTGGCGTATTTAGTATCAAGTTGCAGGTTTTCTGTAGTTGCTCAGATGTCAGCAGATCTGAAACCATGACCACAAAATACTATTTGGAAAATTGCTTTGTTACCAGAGAATGCAAGGCCTAAAAGGACAAACAAATCAATAAGCCAAATATCAGACATGAGTAAAGGAGGATCTTCTCTGTAATCACGGTGATATTGAGCTTAATTTATTTATATATGCTGTCTTTAATTAAATATTTGGCTCGAACAATAGTCATAAATAGTTTGTGGCGTTGACATGTTCTGGACATATAGTGCATGATTTAAATGTCAGTACATTATCGATCACTGTTCCAGAGTTGAAATGAAATTACCAGGTACCTTGTTATCAATTGTGGAGAAGAAGACTACTACTAGTGTTCAATTGGTTTATAATTCAAATCATATGTCATCATACACAAATGTGATGACATTTTTTTATCAAAATGTTCCTCCTGTTTGCAGACTCTGTTTGCAACCAGTGATAATATTTCAGAAAGACGAGAAGCCCAAATTTCCCAGAGTTTTTCTGTAACGCCCCCGTACTTACACCAACAACATAAGCATTCTGGAACAAAATTCAGAGTGTTACCCTAATAACTCAAAAATAAGAAAAATAAGAAAAATGCCGAGTGGTTCATTTCTCGTAAATCTAATTGAGCTCATAACCCTAATTAAACCCCACCTATTGAATAAAGACTTACGAGTGAAGAGAGAATTATTTATTATACTTGCACACCCAGTTACATTCATTTACGGATCTTTATATAGCGAGAATGTATCACACAATATGCACATAATGGAGCTGAGTAGATGCCTGGAGATATGGACGTAGAGGACCAAGTAATGCGGGCAGATATAGACCTATTCCAATACGCCCCCTCAAACCCGTACGGGCATGTGTCCAAGCGTAGTTTGTCACAGAGAAACGTATGACAAACACTTGACAGGGGTTTTGTCATGATATTGGCAATTTGATCTTTGATTGAAATATAGCGAACTTGAAGACGATGTTGTGAAACTTTATCACGGACGAAGTGGAAATCAATTTCCACGTGTTTAGTCCTTGCATGGAAGATGAGATTCGCCAACAAGCACGTCACACCTATGTTGTCGCACCAGAGAGTCGGGGAAGTTGACAACGGACAATCAATTTCTGTAAGAAGAGATTGTAGCCATATTACTTCAGTTGTTGCATCGACGTGAGCCTTGTATTCAAATTCCATCGAGGAGCATGAGACAACCTTTTGTTTCTTTACATCCTAGGAAATGAGATTTTTGCCAAGGTAAATAGCATACCCACCAATTGATTTTTGATCAAGTCGATTGGATGCCCAATCAACATCTGAATAGGCCTGAAGTGTCATATTGAGAGAAGGAGCAATGAGCAGGCCCTGATTTTTGGTTGAATTAAGATAACGTCTATTTTACCAGTTGCCAGTGCTGATCCATCAGAGAGTGCATAAACTAAAATACATAATTGACTGCATAGGTAATGTCTGGTCTTGTCATTGTTAGGTATTGAAGTGAGCCAACTATTTGTCGATACTACGTGACATCTGGGTATGGTGTGGTAGGTTGTTGAATATGACCGATGTTGTTGCTAATGGAGACTTCACTGGTTTGGAGGAGAGCATGTTTGCACGCTGCAAGATGCCGTTAATGTATTGTGTCTGCAGGAGCCTATAAAGCCGAACTACTTGATAGTTGTTGCAAGCTTATGAAATCAAGCCTGTGGAGCTTGTTTAAGGCCATATAAGGACTTATGCAGGTGGCATACGTGCGAGGGCCTTGATTGATCTGCAAAACCAGGAGGTTGTTCCATGAAGACTTGCTCAGTGAGGTCGCCGTGGAGGAAAGCGTTGCTAATGTCTAATTATCGTGGAGGAAGGCCCTAAGCCAACCACTTCTTTTTTCATTTATCTCCGTTACCTTCTCTCTCAGCCTCCACCAAGAATCCTATAAACTAAAGTTTTGACATGGTATTGCTCTGTTTCCTTAAAGTTCATCAAGAAGAGATTGAGAAGGAGGAAAAGACATAGAATGTATCAATTGGGGAAGAAATGAGTCAAGAGGAAGAAATTTTTTTAACTTGGGTGCAAGGTATGTAGAGGGATTAACTTCTCCCAAATATGTTTGGCATTTTTTCTTGTAAGAACTAATGGAGCTTCATCAAGAGCTCAAAATCCTTGTTCATGAAATACAGAGAAGGACAATAGGTTGATAGATTGTTGTTTGTGCATGGATTGTATAAAATGAAATTGATTATCTTACTAATGCTATAATTATTGATATAGACAAATTGATTGTTACTGATATATGAGAACTTAAGGATCATGTTAAAATTGTATGCTCACATGTAAATTATCAAAGTGTTATGTATATTGGTATTTAAACCCTAATGCTATTATTATCCTTGAAACTTAGGTTTTACCACTTGTTAGATTGAGCATTTGGAATCACCGAATCTTGGGTTTATGGATTGTTAGATTAGACAATTGGAATGGTAAATATAGGTTTATGATCTCAGAACTTGTAATTGCTGACACAAATTATTAGCAATTTAATTGTATCAGTGACAATATGGAATCCCAATAAATAGTAGATGAAAACCCTCACTGGACACTCAACTATGGGTAATCAAACATGGCTATGACTAGGTTGTAGCCAAGCTCTAACTACCATAACAACACATATGTCGTTACAATAAGGCTGTAGCGACAAAACCCAAGGAGTATCAAAGGTCGAGTTATCATAATATCCCCAATACATGTAGCGACCTGAACACTCGAGTGAACATAAGCTATTTATAATATAACTCGTCAAGATCATCATAGTTAGCACATAAGCAATAAAAACTCATACACATAATATCTCATATAGTATTTATAAACTAAAATCTCACATGTATCATAATAGATAAAACAAACAACAATCTAAAATATTTCATGATCACAACTTAGGATCTCTTTTTATATTAGGGGCATGGAGCATGTTGCACACTTTTAGTGTAGCACACCAGAAAGTAACGACACTTTCTGTACAAAATAATTTGATTATTATTCACTCATACAGAAAGTGTACAAGTGCGCTACACTTTTTTTTCCTTTTATATTATGATACAATGACCACAACATACACACACGCATGTATATAGTGTACATATCCAAAAGGCCCATAGGACTCAAAATGCATTTTATTTATTCAGGATGTGTTTCATGTGCAGAATGACGTCATGAGCATCGGCCACCACCCATCATTAGGATCCAAGTATAAAAGAAAAATAGGGTACTTCTCCTTTGAGCAAAGGCTCGTATGCAGGGCCAATAAGCAAAATTAAATGCATAGTGAAATTTAAAATTCTCAAATATTCAATGCACGTAAAATATTATTTTTAAAAATATAAGGCAACATTTATAAACATAATCAATTCATACACATATAAATCCATAATTCATAATTTTCCTTTTTGGAACACATTATGATGTCATAAGTAAATCATATGAAATCATATCACATGTTCACATTTTTTTTTCATTTATTATCTTTACTTATCATATTTATCATTGATACTACGATATCATATCACATATCGATGTACCATGAGTCTCTCTTTGGACCATTGCCTAGAAAGGCTTGCTCAATTGACCCACTTAATGATCACATTAGTTGGAATCCAAGTAGATGAATTCTAGATGTGGCCCCTTACAAATTATTCTATGTGAACCTTAGTTCTAGTTCTACCATTATTTTGAGACACAATCTTTCATTTATTAAAATTTCACTAAGACCATTAGGTCACATAATACCCACTAAAATTTAAATTTCACATTTAAAACCCATGAAGCAAATTGATCAGAAATATGCATCAAAATCCAATAATCATAACTGAACACATATCTAACGTTTCATAATATCCATTTCTTAAAATATTTGATGAATATAAATGAAAATTAGAACTATGATGCATAGCTCATCTTATCAACACGTATCAATTCATACTCTAAAGTACTTAATTTTAAAAGTAATTATTCATAAGACAAATAATCCAAAATTTCATGATTTATCATGAAATAGATAAATAACAATAATTAAGATAAATTAGTTTAACAAATTAAGCCAACCATACATTCTGACAGATTGGCACACAACAAAAGATATATTTTTAGTTTTCACTACATAAGTTCGAATATGATGGAATAAATTTTATTTGAAAGTAGACTCATAAACATTTAACATATATTAATTACATATTTTTTCTACTTCAAGAGTTATTTAAAGATACTCACTTGATTGCATGTGTTAAATTAGAAACTGATAAGTCTTGATTGGTTTCCTCCTAACTTCCTCTAGACATTATTTTTAGGTCATTCCACTTGGATTAGAACTCTAGTTCTATAAAGTTGCATATCACTAAGTTTCATATTTATTTCAATCATGTCTACATGTTCGTCTCGACTAGCTAAACCTATCCTCACTCACTAATTACTCCATTACTCTCTAAATACACTTTATTTTGAGAAAAATCTTTCTTCTATAGAAACTAGACATCTAAAGGGTCATTTGAGAGAAGTTTCATAATTTCAAGATATTATAGGCATATTATTGCTGAGGTTAACATTCCACTACCTAATTTAGAATTAAAAATGTGTTTTTCAACTTAATTTCACACCTCTGCACTATTTGATTTAACTTCATACAGATTCAAAGAACTTAATTATTCGATTTTGAACTTTATATTCAAAAGTTTAAAGCATCACAAAAATAAAATAATTGAATCCACCTCATGCATATCTTGCTAGTCTTTAGCAAATTATATTCTTGACTTTGCTTCCTCCTTAATTCCAGGCTTAGTAATTGTTTTCCTATCCTCTCTACTCACATTTGTATAAGCTAGCAAGTGTAAAGGCTCTCGTAGGATAAAAATTGATGTCTTTTATTTTATATGTAGTAGCAAGTCTGTTACCACACTTAGATAAGGTTAAAGGATAAGGGACAAGGTATAAATAACATTTATTGGTTAAGTATTTGACTAAATATTAACCAATCAATGTAAACATCCTTAGATGATTGTGTATGGCTTATATAGGTTAGATATAAGTCGGTAAGGTGATGGTAAAAAGACAAAACATATTAATTGATTAATTATATGAATTGTCTTAAGACTATTTAAAATAATTAACTTAAGCCTTTTTAAATCTCAACTAATTTAAACCTGCTTAGTCCTTCATTAGTTAAATTAATCTTAAGTGCAAATAGGATAATATAAGTAAACTATTTTACCATGTTACCTAAAGAGCAATTGTCTCAAATTTAATTTTTAATTAAGATAATAACTTAATAAATAAGAACCATGATTATTGCGAACTTATTTCCAAATAAAGTATTGTACTTAATTTAAATTCTTAAGTAAGATATAATTATTTAGGATATCACAATTAGGGTCGTAGTGGACCTCTTTTAGATCATAGCACACCTATTGTGACTATGGGTCAACCATGGCCACTTAATAATGATGCCTAAGCTTTAATTGAGTTATTGCATATATTTATATGTTTGATTATATAGATTTATGATTCCATTCCCTGTATAATTGAATTGTTTATTATGCAAATTATATTTCATGTTTTTATGCTTAATAACCTTGATTGATTATTGATATCACTTAGAAATTGAATTACATGCTAAATCGTAATATGCAACATTGATTAATGTATTGATTGATAGAATTTGTTATTGAAGAAAGACTTGTCTCCGTTGAATTGTTGGATAGATTATTCATAAATTGATTGATTGGCCCCATATATGAGGACATGATTATCTTTGAAGAAGCAACATGGTTGCATCTATTGATCAAACATAGCTATTTTTTTGGATAATGTAAATGTCAGTCTTTCAATGCATATGAAATTAAACATCCAATTAATTGATTGGTTAAATTGAATGAACAACTGAATATGAAGTTAAAAGATAACTTCAAGACTGAACTAGATTGAATTGGGAATGAACATGTTGATTATTGATAATTGAGTAGTGATATGAATCAATGTTAATGATATTAATAACACTATTGAAATTTATATTAACAAATTTAAAATTGAACCTTGAATACTAATTGTACTTTATTAAATATTAAAGTATTGATGCATTGTGTGCTTGTCATATCATCCCTCACGAAATAATGTCGACCTTTACATATTTTTACCTAAAAGATTCTCCCTACAATTTTGATCCATGTAGGTGATTGAAAATGACCATTGGTGGTCGCATTGCTCACATCAGATTGTTACGCGTCTTAGGTCATCGACTCCCATCTTATATTTATGTTATTGAGACATAATGTTGAGACTATGTTAGCTTATGAGCTTATAACTATAGACTTTTTTTGTTAACTATTAATGTATTATGACATTTATGTTGAGGTTACCATGGATTTATCAATGTACTTAATTTAGATATTGAGTTCTTTATGATTTATAGAAGTTTCCATTACGAGACTAGCTATATATCTTTTAATTGATAGATATTCATTAAAATGCTTCATTATTTTAACTATTAGATAGTTGATTGATATGCATAATTATTATGTTTCCACGACAAGTATTGTATAATCATCATGGTCCTTCGAACAACAGTAGTGACATTGAGTTCCCGTCCTAAATGATATTAAATACATAGAGTTGGGGACGTTATAATTTAGGTATTAGAGCCTAACCGATGGTTTTTAATTGCCTTATAATTTGAATTGTCTAAGTATAAAGTCTATGTGAAATTATTATGAGCAAACACAAAAAATTTAAGTACATTATGGTAAGATCTTTAATGTCAATTTTATTTCTAAACATTTAAATTATGGTTGATGCTTGATTGTATAATAATGACTAATCAAAAGGGTGCTAAATGTGGCACTGAGGATGAACAATCTATTCTTATTGGGAGCTTCTTAAGTATGACCCAAGCTTTGAAAAGGAATATGTGAAATTTAGTGCAAAGCATGGTGAGAAGATTTTTGGAAATGAATCCACCTTTGTAATGAGGAAATGAACCCGAAAAAGTGGATGCTTGGCTTGATGCAATCACCAACATTTTTAGGATGATCTATTGCCCGGATGAGCAAAATGTGGAATTGGCAACCCATTAATATGTGGATGGAGCTCATCATTGGTGGAAATCCACCTTGAGGATCAAATTTGATTGGGATGAGTTTATTAAGGTTTTGAAGCGAGTTCTTTCACTTAACATATGATCACAAGCTAACAAATTCTTGAAGTTAAAAGAAGAAAGTTTGACCTTAGTTGAGTACTATTTTAATTTTTTTTAACTTTAGAAGTATTGTAGTCTAGTGATGGATGCAAGAGTAAGGGTGAATAGGTTCATCCATGAATTGGACACGGAATTGAAGTTCAAGGTGAATGTGCAGTGCACCTAATACTATGCGACAAGTTATGTGTAGTTTTAAAGGTTGGCAAGGAATATAGTTTGCCCATAACAAAACAAAAATAAAAGCTCCCAAAATGTCCAATGATGAATGCAAAGGAAAGTGGAGCAAAAAACTCTTCAAGAAAGAACTTAAAAAGGGCTATCATACCGATGTGAGATGTGGGGAAAGAAGCACCTTGGGAAGTGCTATGTCAAATTGGTGCATGTTTCAATTGTGGAAAAAAGAGGAACCTTGCTAGAGATTGCCTCGAGAGGTGAAATGACCATAAGGATTAAAGACAAAGGTAAGGTGGAGAACCCTCCACAAAAGATGCTAGAACATATTTCATCGTGCAAGTCGAAGAATCATGCTAATCACATCAAGTGATTGAAGGTAACCTCTTAATTGCTGATACCCATGCAAATATTCTATTTGATTGAGGTGCTATACATCATGTCATATGATTTTGCTAGCATGTTGAATGTTATTAGAAAAGTTGAATTGCGATTAGAAATCTTGACATTAATTGACAACATGTCAACAAGGAAATGCATTCCAAATGTATAGAACCTTTTGATGAACATAGTAGTCCTAACACTGGCAGAATTTGATATGATATTGGTATGAATTGATTATGCTATCACAATGCTTATGCACTGCCGAGAGAAGAAGACTATAATCAACACGTATGAAGGTCCAAACTTGGTTATAATTGGGATACCAACTGGAGAAAGAAGAATGATAATATCGACTATGAAGACAAACAAGATGCTCAAGAAAGGATGTAGAGGCTTTTTTGTAAGTGTGACGTAACGCCCCCAAAAGCACATGCCACTACGTGACAAAATGTTGTCTTGAAGATGCTATGGGCTTCTTCTTTGATTTAATATTTGACCATTGGACTAGACAACATTATGAACACATGATGCAGAAGAAAAAAAAATTAAAATATAACTCTATTAAAAGGTCTAGCTGAATAAACTATTCAATTACATATTTCCACAAATGAAATACATAACTATTAAAAGTCCAATAAAATTTATTGAAAGATTTATCTGACACAAGCTACACTCCTATCATTTGCAAGGCATCATATGACGAACATATGCATCACTATTTTCATCGCTTCTTCATTATTCTCATCGCTTGTAGGATCAAAAGCAGGGAAGATAATTCTCCCATAATCAATGAAGCTCAATATCCAAAGGTAATGTACAACAAGAAAAATCATATGTAAAGACATAATAGAAGAAAAGCATAATCAATAGATTCACTTTCATTTACTTTACCTTTTTATTTTATCTTTTTACTTCTTTTTTTAAGATATCAATAATTATTCCATTGTATTGTGATGATACAATGCTCATTCTTTCTTGTTCACTTCGTTCTTTCCCAATTCGATCTTTTACTTAAGACCCATTATCACTTCTTATTATACTTTGTCATATATTATTTAGTTTATCAAAATTAATAGTGAATGTTTACCGATCATGAAAATCATTGATTTTAGTCTCAGTGTCATTAAAGTTAGCTAGGTCTGATAAGCCAATAAGCAATAATTTTCAAACGGATTGATAATTATTCTCGAAGAAAAAACAAATTATTATCGAGGAACCCAATTATTCCACGTTTGAGGGCCGTGTTAACAATTCACCGGGAATCAAATTTCATACCCTCATGGACAATTCAACACATGCAGTATTCATTTTAAATTGCATTTGTCTCCTTTTTAGGTTATGAATCACACAACAATCAATAATCCAAACAATAGGATTAAACAATCCTTACCCATCTTTTGGAGGCAAAAATACGACTCACATCAAAGGAAGACACAATTTGCTTTCCAAGGTCCATCAGTCAAGTCCATGTCGATAAAAAATGGTCACCATCGTGTGCAACGTGGTCCACGTCTAGCTCTTGAGTTCCTCACCTTGTATGGATCGCATTGGAGTGACGTGACTGTCAATGCGAGGCATTTTCCATTTCACCATCGTTAACATGGTCCTTGTCAAGAAATGACACACGTGTGTCAGGTTTCAGGTGTTGAATCTAGGATCCCGAGAATGTTTTGAATGATCACAAATTTGTAAGTGA
>LTAE01005777.1:13725-27429 GCA_001647135.1 Pontederia paniculata | reverse complement strand
GTTCCTCTGCAGCGATTCCTCTCCTACAATTTTCCCCCGATTGGGAGATGATCAATCATCACAAAGGAGAGGGTTTTTCAGCCTTACCTTGAGATCTCTTGGGTAAGGGGCACAGGGAGAAGAAGAAAGCTAGGGCCGGCTAGGGAAAAGAATGAAAATTTCTGAGAGGGTGTATTTATAACTTAGGAGTCCAGGTTTTGTGGGCAAATCTGATTTTTGTTTCAGATTTAAATTCGAATTTCGAAATTCAAATTCTGATTTCTTTCTTCATAGATAAGGAATTATCTGTTGAGGAAATAAAATATGAGTAGATAATACTTTTGGGAAGATAAAATCTGGTTAGGTTGGAAGATAATTAGGGATGAGATTTTGGGAGTTACAGTTTAAGAGAGAGAAAGAAAAGGAGAGAGAAAAAGAGGAGAGTGTGGAAAAGAGAAAGAGAATGTTTAGGACAGAGATATATGGAATTAAGTAGGAGTCTAGGAGAGAGGAATGTTTAAAATAGAATAAAAAGCTAAAGGTAGAAGAGAAATTTATAGGAGAGTTTAGGAGAAAGAAATAAATATTAAAAATAAAAATAATATGATTTATTAATAAAATATATAATCATTTATTGATAATATATATTTTTTCCAAATATTAAAAGAACTTCTAAATGTGAAGCAAAATAGAGTTAGAAATTACTAATTAATAAAGTACAAAATTATATCAAAAAATTTAAACCCATCCGAAACCACCAATTTGGTGGGTTTGAATTTGAGGAGTTAGATGATGTATCAAACCCCATAACTTTCTCTCCATCACCTGTAAATATATATCCAAACATGGGTTAATTGTTAAGCCTATCTAAACCTATAACTCCCCACCCCACCCCATCTAACCCCTTCATCCAACCATACCCTAAGTGAAGTAGGATATCACTCTAGATGTCCCACAGTGCTCCTAGCTTCGCCAAGCTAGAGCCTCTAAGCTTTTCTTCCAAATGTGTGCCTCACGGACCTCATGCATATCCCACGAGTTTGGATGGTTTGAGTCCCTCGTAGACTGCACTTGTCCGATTGAGAGCATCCATGCCCATGCAACACGAGCCACCCCCCACTCCCCCACCCCCTTCCCCTTGCGTGTACTCAGTGCTGTGTAATCTCCGCTTCTGATGTTCCAGCATGCGGAGTGTGACATCATGTTGATGTAGTCCTAAACCCTAATTACGTTATCCACTTGCAAAGGAAATAAACTAAAGAAAATTCGTAGTCATCAAACTTTAGTTCTCAAACAACTATCCTAGGGTTTAAATAAAGTTTCAGAAACCATGTACTCCAAATAATCAAACAAACTACCAAATAAGAAAGCAAACTAAAGTCCCATAATTAAAGACCAAAGGCTAGAGGCTGAAGGCGCATAATCCTTGTCGGCCTACATCAATTTTTCTCGGAGTAGAAAAACTTGACTTGGAGGGGTGGCAAGATGGTACAGCGTCAAAGAACAACATCAAGATGATAAAGATCAGCCTTCATAATCCAAGCAACTGGAAAAGGTGGATGATCGCACCAACATACCAAGAAGCATTGACTAGGCCCTCGTGACAACTTCCGAAATATCAGACCAGAACGACTACTCTCAGAGGAGCAAATATCTTTTTGAGGGGCATCATATTCTCAAATTGGCAGTCAGAATCAGTACAGAAAATTTTCCTTTGATAAATGTAGTGGCCTGCTGGAAAGGAGATGATCTCAGTGATGATATCATATCATATGGCTTCATTTAACTGTTCTTACTAACCAAAATTAGTGGTTTTCCGATACAAAGATGGAGGAGAGGCATTAAAAGCTGGTCTTATTTCAGGAGATATTGCTGCCTCTGATGTTGCTAATAAGTCTGGCGACGGAAGGAACTACCGCACAGAGAAAACTTTGGGGATGCTCTATTTGTAACAACTTAAGAAATTACTGTACCTTAGCACAAAAAAGACAGTTCACAATATCTTTAAATGTGTTCTATTTTGTCCTTTTTTTTCTTGGAAGTCAATGTTTGATATATTTTAG
Source organism: Pontederia paniculata (assembly GCA_001647135.1). Classification (NCBI taxonomy): domain Eukaryota; kingdom Viridiplantae; phylum Streptophyta; class Magnoliopsida; order Commelinales; family Pontederiaceae; genus Pontederia; species Pontederia paniculata. The sequence goes on along the minus strand of LTAE01005777.1, from coordinate 25,387 downwards.
TCCTCTCAGAACCCAGGTTCGGGTCCATAAGCAGTGACAATCGCTCCAACTTGATTTATAATTGTTATGTAGCTTTCAAACTATTGCGATTCATGCATCATAGTTGTTTAATAATTTGGCACCCTTTCCATTTTGATGTTTTAAATATTTTTATGTTGCAGGCCTTCTCACTTTGGTTAATCAGGATGAGGATATTTGTGCTCTTCAGGTACAGATCTTTTATATCAATAACTATTGCAATGATGTCTTTCCATAGTCGATTATTTAATATATATCATAGATATTCATGATTTTACATGTTTTAGCCCCTCTTCTCTTTCTACTAAAGTTTTTATTGTGGGTCTGCAATAAGCGATTTTTATATTTCATTCTGCTATCTTTAGTAACTGTATGCCTTCTGTTTCCTTAATCATTTTTCTTTAATCCCAATTTTTTAAGGATCATGCTCGGTTGAGAGAATACACATATTGTTTATTTTATCTTACAAATATTCATTCAGGGAATTGGATTGGTAAAGTTGCAGGCTCACATGTCATGAGCTTATCTTGAGTATAAAATCATATTGTAATTAAATATCTTTTTCTTCCAGAAAGTTATCAGAAAACGGATTTTCGATGGTTTAGTCTAGAATTTGTAAAGTCCACCAAATTTGGTTTTGATTCTTGAATTTTCCTTCTTTTTCTGGCTTCAGTAAGGAGATTTTCTAACCATGCCCCTATCTTTCCATCGTGCTGTAACATATGCTTCAGAGAATATAGGAGAATGATGAGGTCAGGACAAGAAAGTACTTTGTGGGCAGGGATTGCATTGGAATAATGCGTTATCTTTCTTCTTTTTTTTGTCTTCTTTTGTACATTTCATCTGAAGAAGGTTTTAACCTTGGTTTTTCATATTGATATATATATCAAGCGTTTTACGAATAATATCCTGTTTTCACTTTTATCTATCTCCAAGTCTCCTTGATTGGTTCAATTCAATATCAGCAGTGTTATTGTTAGAAGAAACTTTGTATCTATTTGCTCTTACTAATAGGTTTCATGTTCCCACATGCATATAGGTGAGAAACCAATCAGGTGAATGGATAAATGCGACACCAATTCCTGGTACTTTTGTGTGTAACATCGGGGATATGCTGAAGGTATATATTATGTGCATTAAGGAAAACCTTTTCTTGTTTCAGATTCAGAATAATAGTTTTCTTCATGGATTTAACATTATACAGATATGGTCCAATGGTCTATATGAGTCAACTCTTCATCGAGTGATCAACAAATCGCCGAAATATCGTGTTTCCGTTGCCTTCTTTTATGAGGTATCCAGATAGATTCACCTCGCATTCTGGCTTCTTGCATCCATTACTTATTCTTTGTTTTCTCTTCTTTTATCTCTCTTGTTCTGGTTTCTTGCTTCCTAATTACTTCCCCTTAGTTTTCTCCTCTTTTATCTCTCTTGTTTTTCCGCATGTTCAGCCAAACTTCGATGCACATGTAGAGCCGTCTGATTCCCTTAGACAGAGGAAAGATGATGCCGAAAGGTGCGAAAATGTTGTGTACGGAGAGCATTTGGTGCGCAAGGTGCTCACAAACTTCGTCATGTAGCACATTACCTGTAATGATGTAATCTATGGACTCTTCTGATCGGGTGGTACTCACAGTTCAGTATGAATAAATGCTCTTAAGTATCTTGCGTTTCTAACTGCATGTTATCTTAATAATTGGATCGTTGGGGCTCCATAAGTGACCCCAGTGGACATGTTCCTTTGTCTGATTTATTTATCTTTTTTATGTGGGACATGCTGTAGCTATTGTTCTTGGTGCAATGTACATGTCAATGGAAACAAATCTTGGGAATGTCCAGTGAGTGTGGTTCCATTTGTCTGGCTTTGCGAAGTGGAATCTGTTTTTCTTTTTTCCTTTGTCTTCATGAAGCTAAAAGGCTAAGGTGTGTGATAAATATAGAATTTCAATTAACCAATAAATTATGAGATGACATGAAGTATAATAATTTATTATTTAAGAAATATATTTTATCATGGCAACGAAGAAAAAACCATTAATCGATTTTTAAAGCATAAAATTATCTTTATTTTGATAAAGAAGATTAGAATTGTGAAATGTTATGGTAGGTTATATTTAGAAAATAAATTAAAGATTCGTTGGAAAATAGAAAAAAAAGACATTTTTGAAATAAAATGTCAAAACACTAAACTAGTTTATAGTTCTTTATTTTTTAGTTATTTTAAATGTGTTTGTTAGATACTTCAATTATAATTTTAATTAACTCAAAACTTTATTTGCTACTCAAAATATTCCATTTGCAACTTGCCAAATATGGCTTAAACCATGGTTTGAAGTTGTTCCAAAAGCATATCATTATTTTCATCAAATCGTTCAATCACATGATAACAATTAGAGGTTACGTCTTATATATACATAAATAAAATATTTGTACAATGTCATATATAAATTATAGCGTTGCACAATATATATATATATATATGCGCTGCACATTCAGCACAATTATGAATCTATGAATATAAATTTATACTAACAAATATATATATATATAATAATATGAAAAAAAGTGAGCTCCTGTAATTTTATGACACTGACACTGATATGTCCCATATACATGTGTACTAGTTATATTTTGAAGGATAGTTAACAAACTTATAGAAAACGAAATAAGTAAATTCGGATACAATATGCCTAACACACTCAAACATTCGTGTGCTCCCACCTTAATTAATGAAAATCATAGCACCTTATTTAACCTCATAAAAGTTATTCGATGAATAAAATGATGGAACAAATTAAATGAAAACAAAGAAAAGTAATTTCTACGTGTATATATAATTTTGGCTGTTATATGCATTTGAGATAATTGTTTAATCATAATACAATAATTTAGTTTAGGTCAAAAGTAATATGAACACAAAAAACTTGTGGACGCAGCATGGATAAACAAATCCTATTGCATGTGATTTCCTCCACACACGTGAGAACCACATTTTAAAAAATAATAATGATAAAGAGATATCGAGCTTAATATTTAATAGCATAATGTTAATATATGCACTATTCAAATGTCAACTTTGTAGCTCCGCATGTGGTGATCGAAGATATTCGCATGCATCAAATTTATAGAATGTAGATTATTTAAAAGAAGACAAATGTTTTCTGATTTATCAAATGTATCTGATCTTTAAGTTAAATTGCTTATGCTACACAATCTAGTGCATGTGGGATGTGTGCTACACTGTGTAGATGATTTTGCATTTCCTTTCCGCGCTATTTGATTGTCGACTTTTATTGGCAATCCGGAATCTCTCTTATGGGCAAAAGATGAGATTTTTTTGGTTGGCCGATAAGACATAGGGAAGAAGGCTCATAGATAATTGTGGTGTACGTGTGTATATTACATATAAATTACGAGTGAGCTAATCGATTGGTTAACTAGGCCAATCACCATTAACATATTTTAGATATGAATATTTTACATTCTATGTCCTTGATATTATACAAAAGGATAAGAAAGAATTATAAACACACAGAAATATAAATATTATTGAGGTTCATTTTTAATTGAACTGAGTTTTTTTAGTGACAATTGAGTTTCTTTTGATAAAAAATAAAATATAGAATAATTAAAATCGTCTCAATACAAAATAATAGATAAAAAATTTAGATCCGTTTAAGTTAGTAAGATAAATATATATACATATATATATATATATATATATATATAATTTAGAAATATATAGAGAAATATTAGTGTGTATACATAAATTGTGTATGCACCGTGCATGCACATACTTTGGGCCTTTGGATCAGTATCATTTTAATCAAACGATGCAGATTGTCTGTGTTTTGAACCATCAGATTGAAAGTGATACTAATCCAAAGACTTAGAGTGTGTGTGCATATACAATTTCTATATGCATGCTAATATGTCTCATATATATAAAGTATATGATGTGTAGAAAGGTACGCAGGGGAGGGACATCTACATGTGGTTCGTATCTAACTAGTACATAAGTTTTTTAGTGTAATCATTGTATTCGGAATAAACTATGAAATAAGATTTTATTTTACCAAACGCTTACAAAAAATGATAAAGGTAGATTTGATATAAAAAAAGAGTTATAGGCTGAATGTTTGATATTTTAGAGGAAAATTATTTTACCAAATAGATGAAATTGTGTATTCTTTCTATTATAACTAGTAGAAAGAATAGGTGAAATTATTTTACCAAATAGAATGCAAATTCTTATGTTGCAATTCTTCAATTTAACGATCCTATATTTAACTGTGGGAAGCATATACAAAAGTTTAAAACGGCTTTAAATTGTTGAAGAAATTAAACTAAAATTAATACATAGGACAAATGGCTTTTCCGGGCGACATTAATTGACTAGTAGATAAACATGCTATCATTATTAAAGACTGTATGGAAAGAGACTCTGAGAGAGGGACATCCCATGGGAGCCACTTTGTCATTACTGATGGCTAATTTCAGAGAAGGAACGAATCTTCAACTCTCAAGTCTTAACAACAACGACAAAAAGAGATAGGAGCTTATATTATATTTGTTTATATACTTGAGATGGAATGGTAAATTCAAGTTTAGAATCTTTATAAAAAAATTCATTAAAAGTTTCATTGATTCAAGACGAGCAAAATATTTGTAACCTAAATAAATATATAGTCATTGGATTTGTGTTCCAACTTCGAAGGATCCCGTCGGAAGGAACGTCATATCGGCGTTCATATAAAAGATTAACATGCGGCCATCACTGTCCAAAACCACCATTTAATTGTTAATGAGTTGGACATGAATTTTATTTTTGTTTATCCTTTTCGTATGGAGTCACATTTGATTTGATCTAAGCATGTGCATATCGCTCTCCATGCATCGTGCATACTCGCTATATTAATCTTGGATGAATCAATTTCGACAATATATAAGTTAGCTAGTCAATTTCAGGACCATCACACAGTAGAATATATATTAGTTTTTCATTATACTCATCAAATGGAATTCCATTATTTAGGATATATTTGGTTTGGGGGTGAAAAGATGATAAAGTAGGAGAATAAAAAGAATGTTAATAATTTAATCTCATTTGATTATATTTTTAATAAATAAATAGAGTAAAATATCTTTTTCGTTAACTTTTTCAAGAGTTTATTTTTTTTAATTTCAATTTGAGTGTAAAAGAGAGAAAAATATATTCAAAATGTATTTATAATTTTAAATATATAATTAAATATATAAGTACATATATTAGAATATATTCATCCAATAAAAGTTATTGTTTTCTTTCTCTAATTTTATTTTCCCTTCATTACCTTTTATTTTTCTTATTAATTATTGACTCAAAAGAAGTATTTAGAATCATTAGTATTTGATTAATATGATGTTTGAAGTAAATGTGGGAAATAACATTCTCTTAACTAAACTTATAAGTTTAAAAATTAAATTCATAATTATTAGCTTTTGTCGAGAATATATATTGCTTTTAGAATATAAGAAAATATGATGGTGCACTTATCATTCAACTTTTTTTAAGGTATAATAATAATTAGTTGATTTCGAGTTCAAAATTTGAAAGTCCAACTATTGAGAAAAGAGCATGATACAAATACACAAATCTTAGTCCTAAAAGTTTATAGAGACGAAGCTTATATTACTATTTGCCTATCCCACACGAGCTATAGAAAATCTGCACATATAAAGAATGATGTAGGATTATCTTAATATTGCATATAGAATCGGCATCAATATAAGTTGCTTTGCCGCATTTTGTCTTTTAGCAAAACTAGGATTTTCTTTTGTTGCTGATGAGACATGGATGGAATTTTCGCCTAAAATCGAGTTCGTTTTCGTTGAAAAAGTGAAGTTAGTTTATTAATATAGTTCCACAAGGATATAGAGATTCGACAATAGATAATTATTCAATTAATAAATAGTAGGTATTAATAAATAATGATGCAATTAGTACATTTGATTAAATATTTTTTTCCAAATTAGTTTTTTAGAAAAAAACATTTCAATACTATATTATCATGAAAAAATAAAAAAAAACGATTAAACTAAAATAGCAAAAAATATAGATCTTGGTTATGTTGATAAGAAAAAAAATATAATTGAGAAAAAAGATGTGAAACATTAGGAATCAAGATTAGATATGATATTTTGAACCGATGAGAGAAAAATAATGAAAAAAATAGGAACCGAATATTCAATTCAACCGCTAACTTTTAAATTCATACAAAATTTTATTTTATAATTTCTAAAATCAATTTAATATTAATACTTAATTAGAGTTTTGAGCAATCAAAATTGTATTCTAAACATTAATTTCAGATGCGGTACTGCCATAGTTTTCTTCAGTATTATTGATAAGATATTACTCTGATGTCCTCGTTAAAATAGATCTAGTAATATAATTATAATGTATCTGGTAGCTCTTTAATTAGTTTTTTTATTGATGGATCGCGTCAAGATATATTATGAAAAGAGTACACTTACATAAACTAAAGTTTTGTTTGTCCAGTTGCATCTCAAGGGTTTGACTCTACTTTTTTAATACGTTAATTAAGCTGGTAATTGCCTTCTACTGCAACTGGGTTTTAAATTTATTGGGAGTGATTAGAGATTGTTGTTCATTTCTATGGGCTGTTGGTGAGAAGATAGAACAATACATTGCATGGACATTTTAGATTTAAGGGGGCTCTCGAGTATTTTAGAAAAAAATATTGGAATATTTTTTTCGAAATTAATTAGAGGTTAAAAATTATGAAAAAATATATTTAATATTAATGATTGAGATATAATCAATTTTTTAAATTAAGATTAATCTCATTGATACTAAAAATCAATTACTTCAGACAATAAAAAATGCTTCATATAGTTTTTATTCTTTTGTTTCGACGTGTCTTTTCTTAAAAATAAATCTTGCTTTTTTTAATATTTCGTACGGTAAAGTAAATTGCTCAAACGACATACTTTGTTATGATATTATTTTATCAATTACATATGTTTATTTATATTTATGATTTATAATCATTTTGCACCTCAAACTATTTACATATTCGGTCAGCCCAAAATTCGAGTTTGAACTCGAGCAAAATGGCATCTTACATTAATATTAGTATTTTTCGCGGAAAAGATCGCTCATGTACATTGCATTGTTAAGGGAAATATATGTTGCTGTAAATTTATTTATTTTGTTTAATTAGACTAACATACGATTCATTTGTATTTAACGAAATCGATTGTATTAAGAGCATGACAGAGCTAGCCAGCTGTGTTCAGTGAGTCGGATCTCAAATTCGACTTCAAATTTATTCAACTCCAACAATTTTGATCGGGTCAAATTAATAATAATAGAATTCTTGAATCAGACCTAACTTGACTCAATGCATATTCGAGTCGGACCAAATTAGATTATTGAGTTACCAATATTTTTTTCATTCTATTTTCTAAAAGCTAATATTTATTTTTCTTTTGCAAAAATCAAGTATTTTTTTATTTAGAAAAAAGTGTTAAATCTATGATGAATATAATTTTTTTTTAAATAATTTATTATCAGTTGTTAGATCTATCATATATCTAATAAAAATTGATAAAATAAATAATAGGGAACATGGAGCGTATAACACACTTTTAGTGTAGTGTGTGTAGCATATCAGAAGTAATGACACTTTTTGTATAAAAAAATTGATTTGTACATAAAGTGTCGTTACTTTCTGTACAAATATTTTTAGCAGCACATTCATTAAATTTTTTAATAGAATTTGAAAAATTAAAATACTTATTTCATTAGTGATTGAATAATATGAGAAGAGATTTGAGTCAATTGGCATCAATTCAACTCGTGACACCCCTAATCATTTGAGGCCATGATCATTCAAAAATTATATTACTCTTAAATAATAGGATTTAATAAAGGTGCTCAGTAGCATAATGTTACTTATCTCCTTAATTGTAGGATGTTAAATTTATTGTGGATAAATTTAGTAGAAAGAAAATATAACATCGACCATAAATTTTATATCCTATGATTGAAAAGATAGATAACAGGATGTTTCTTATTTAATTCGGGAGCACCTCCATTTTTTTTAAATAATATATACTATATGTATTCATTATAAAAAAACATGATGATGTATACATGTAATCTGTATTAACATAATAGCTATAGTGTTTGGCGTATATATCACATATCATAAATAGCTAGAAAGAGAAAATTAATTGTACATCAATTTATTAAATTAGTATTTTAATACGAATTTAATATCTGAGATATAATAATGGACAATTAAAAAGAAAACAAAGAGCTTGAGAAAAACAATAGTCAGAGATATTTTTTATTTTTTAGCGATGTTAATTAACTTGTAGATATGGGAATAATGATATGTGGAGAACTTTTTCGTAGACATGTAGAGTATTTTTTTATTTCAATATTATTAAGATATAAGATAAAAAGGTTAAATCAAAATTCAAAAATTTTAACTGCGTCTCAACTGTTGATACTAAAATATAAGAAAATTTTTCACTAAAAATGTACCAATTATTATATTTGTTACATATATAATTTAAGCTTTTGCTTGTTGGATGAAAAGCCACCAGCTTTTTAAATACACATCATATTTGGCATAAACTTTTATTGGACTATAAAACATCAATTTTCAAACATTTCTTGTAACCAGCCTCATAATATATAACTTTTTTTTAGAAAAAATAAATTTGACTTCGTAAACTCATATGGATAAATGAAAATTATAGATACGATATTGTTTGTATTTTAAAAAATATCTTTATTATTGATTTCATTGTTTTTTCTTAAAACACAACTCTTTACTAATTTCATCATTCTAGCTTAAACTTTTACCACTGATTTCTTTTTTATATTGTTTATTGAATGGCTATCTTTTGTGTATAATATTTAACAAAATGATCGATAACGACCCACATCAAATATACACAATTAATTTTTTAATACTTTTTTATATTTTCATATAAATAATATTTTCCATATAACATTCACTTATCCAAAAATTTATATTATCATACTGAATAAGACGCTAGATATGTTTGAAAATTGGCGCTTTTATCCATTAAAAAGAGCTTAGAATAGATCTGATAAAAAAATAAACTTTGAAGATCTTTTATTCAACAAATAAAGGTTTATCAATGTTTACAGTAAGAAAATATTATATATTCCTAATTAAATCTTTTTAACATCTTTCTAATATTCACATATTTAAAATACTCTCAAAACTAATATAATTATAAGGATATAACAGCACTCTTTATAATATAAAGGTTACTATTGTACGTGAAGTTTTCTTTGAAATCTACAATGCTTGTGTGGAACAAATTCCCGTAAATCACATGTGGTTTATAATCACAAAATGATACGCTAGTTGTGACAAAGTTTTGGATAAAGTACGCGAACGGTAATCTAACTTTGACGCATTTTTATTTCGGTCACTAAACTTCATTTTGTAACATGATGGTCATCAAACTTAAAAAAATTTTCATTCGCAGTCATTTTGACCGGCTACCGCCGGTTTTCAGGTTACTGCGCGTACGTGACATCCAAAAATATTTTCTTTTTCTGCCATGTTAATCCATAATATTATAATATTTTTTCTCTCTTATGTGGCAATAAATAATATTTTTATTAAACTAATTTATCTTAAAAAAAATTGAAGGACTCTGTCACTCTCAAGCTCCCTCCCTCTCTCTCTCCCTCCCATCCTCTCTCCCTCTCTCTCACCCTCCCTCTCTCTCTCGTTCGTCGGAGACGAAGGAGAAGAGTGGAGGGAGCAGCTGCTACCTCTCTTCTCCCTCATTGAAGACGAAGGAGAAGAGTTGTTTCCATCTCTTTTCCCTCGCCGGAGATAAAGGAGAAGAGAGAAGTTCTGCTGCCCCCTCTCTTCTCCCTCGCCGGAGACGAAGGATTCCCTCGCCGGAGACGAAGGAGAGGAGGAGGCAGCTACTCTCCCCCGCCTTCGTTGCCCCCTCTCTTCTCCCTCACCGGAGATGAAGGAGAAGAGAGGAGGGGGCAGCTGCCGCCGGAGAAGAGAGGAGCTCCGACGAGTGCCCCCTCTTTTCTCCCTCGCCGGAGACGAAGGAGAAGAGAGCCCCCTTCGCTGCCTCCTCTCTTCTCTCTCGTCGGAGACGAAGGAGAAGAGAGGAGGGGGCGGCTGCCCCCTCTCTTCTCCCTCGCCGGAGAAGAGATGAACTCTTCTCCCTCGCCGGAGACGAAGGAGAAGAGAGGAGGTTCCCTCGCCGGAGACGAAGGAGAAGAGAGCCCCCTTCGCTGCCTCCTCTCTTCTCTCTCGTCGGAGACGAAGGAGAAGAGAGGAGGGGGCGGCTGCCCCCTCTCTTCTCCCTCGCCGGAGAAGAGATGAACTCTTCTCCCTCGCCGGAGACGAAGGAGAAGAGAGGAGGGGGCAGCTGCCCCCTCTCTTCTCCCTCGCCGGAGACGAAGGAGAAGAGAGGAGGTGGCAGCTGCCCCCTCTCTTCTCCCTCGTCGGAGACGAAGGAGAAGACTTCTCCATCGTCGGAAACGAAGGAGAAGATAGGAGGTGGCAGCTGCCCTCTCTCTTCTCCCTCGCCGGAGACGAAGGAGAAGACTTCTTCATCGGCGGAGACGAAGGACAAGATAGGAGGGGGTAGCTGCGCCCCCTTCTCTCTCTCTCTCTCTTGTCACGTAGGAAAGAAAAAAATTATAATAATAATTTATATCGACATAGCGGAGAGAGAAGATGCTTCTGTGGCTTCCACATAAGCTGAGTTACCTAGAAACCGGCAATAGCCAGTCATAATGATCGTGCGTGAAAAGTTTTTCAAGTTGGATGATCGTCGCGTTACAAATTGAAGTTTAATGACCGCAACGGGATAGAGGGTAAAGTTGGATGACTGTTCGCGTAATTTACCCCAAAGTTTTTCACTATTGCTCAACATTAATAGTATACTTAGCATCGACTTCAAAAATAATATATCTATCAAAGGCAAGGGAGGCGACAAATTTATAGAACAATATGAGAAATAAAAAATGTACTCAGAAATGGGCCCTCAAAAATGAAAAATTAAAAATGTACTCAGATATTTTGTATTAAGATTGTGGGCTTTCTTTTCATGGCTTAAAAATAAAATAAATACTATATACAAATACTAGCTATCTAAATGAAAATCAAAGGCCACCAATTATCATCATCTAGTTAGTCAGCACAGTCTCTTTTAGATAAAGAAGGATATGTAATACCCAGATCCCCATCACAATAAATGGACGGCCTAGATTAAAAGATGGTTAAATAAGAGTTTGAGCCCAATTAAAAGTCCACTAAAACCCTAAATCTCTCACTTATATAAACCTCTAACCACAAGAAAATAATTTCCCTAAGCCTAAAATTCTGCCCTAGCCGTCAGGTGAGATCTCCCCTCTCTTCTCCCTTCTCTCTTTTCTTCTCTCAAACTTCAACCTCGGATTGGTGTCAGGAGGAGGTGACTCAGAGGACAACACAAGGAACGAGAGAGATAATCCAAGGCGTGAAACATATAGAAGATAATTGAAGGTATGTAATTATGATCATAATTAGGACTTTAGGTATGGATTTGATATGATAATCATAGGCTATAGATT
>LTAE01005777.1:0-12916 GCA_001647135.1 Pontederia paniculata | reverse complement strand
CAGACTTTAATTCTATAAGGGTTATTGGTGTCCTTGATTATTCATAGAGATAGTAAGCTTTAATCACTTGAGGGTTATTGGTGCTCTCTCTGAGTTTAATTGTTATTGAGGAGTCTCGGGTTGACTCATGGCCTAGCTAGCCATATTGGCCCCAGATTGCTGGAATCTTCATGTACTAATAATTGATAATTGATTGATTGAAAATAATTGATGGAAAATGATCGATTGAAATGATTGATTAAAATGAAGAAAGACAAAGGAATAGAATGACATTGATAAATTGTTAATTATGACAGAAAAAGAGAAATTATTTAATTATTCCAGATTATTGTTTCTTATTATGATTTTATTACATATTGATCGTCATTGCTTACGGGAGGTGATTCTAATTTTGCAGGCAACACAAACTACTAGGTAGGGATGATGACTGATGATGATGATGGAGTCTGTGTGGTCTACTTGCACATGACATATGATCCTGGTTAATATGTCACTGGTCTAGTTTGGAGTCTTCTATTCATTAGAAAGGATGTTGAATTCTATCATTTAATATTTTGTTATGGTCTATTGATGGATTTGTCTCCTATTGGATTTAATGTAACATATTGATTAGTATTTTTTATATGTCAAAGATGTTTAGTTTTAAAATATTATATTTATATGATGTGACCTTATAGTTGATCGGTCAAATGGTCAAACCAAAGGTAATAATATTGTGTGGTAACGTCTCCAAAGTCAAGATTATTGCCAAGTTGTAAAGTCTAATTTGGGGACGTTACAGGATAAGTTTTTTCTTTCCTGTCCATACCTATAAAAAAAATCAAGGGCTCAAATGACATAAATTAATAGTTGGTAGCATTTGACTGTTGACATGTGCTTATCGCAGTAATGATTTTGTGTGCGGACATATATTTGTCGTTGCAGATAATTTTTGCGATGACTTTTAGACCCCTAATTAAAGGCGACAATAATATATGCCAAGATGCTAGTTGATGAGCTATTTTAACAAGTATTATTATATATATCCACATATGAATCCTTCTGGTGATTGTTTACCTGTCGCAACATTAAACTCAAATAATTAAGAGTATAATATTTTTATCCGACATTTGATGCATGATCAAACAGATTAATTATCGATAGGATCGAGCAAGGTGTAATCGGTACCATGACTTTTCTTAGTGTTTTGGTCAATTGTATCGAATGGTTGATATAAATATCAAAAAGTGTTTGTTTGACATAACTATCAAAATTATTAATAATTGCAACTTTATATATATTTATATATTCTCCGCAATCAATATATATATATATATATATATATATATATCACTATTAATTAATTATTATCTTGATAATTCTGTGCCATGTTGATCGGATGTTAACTAGGACCTATCAGTAGTTCAGTACGTATCTGCCATTTTAGTTGGCTTAATTGTTCGATTGCTATCTGACATTTACTTTGTGCTTTGTGACTATATATTTTATTCAGCTTAAATTTGTCTATTTACGATTTCCAAAATGAATCATGAAAAGAAAATAAAAGTTAGAAAAGTAACGCGTTTTTTTATATTTTCTTGCATAAAAAATCATTTGTTTCGTATTTCTGTATTTTTTTTCCTATTTTTGATTTGTCTCTTTCGGTCAAAGAAATACACCTGCTAATAATTTTTTTTATGTCTGATTAACAAGAAAAAAAATGTCAATTAAAATTTTGCCCTATCATCTTGATACATTGACGATTAATCATGGGACTAATATAAGCCAAAATGGAGTGAGATGCAATTAGCTAGTAAAAGCGTTTTAAATTTAATTATGCCGATAATTCCTCGAATACCAACCCAATTGAAAATTTATATATTGTTCAAATTTAATACACTGCATAGCATGTTCTCGCATAGGGTCTCGTTGACCCTCCCCCTCCTGTGGGTGAGGGTTTAGCACCCATCAAAATCTTTTGGGATTTATTATAAATTAATTGTTTTATAAGTGTCATATTTTAAAGACTACTTATATTTTGATGTAAGTTTTTCTTTATTAAAAAATGCTTATACAAACTCTGTGAAATTAGATTTAAAGTATGATATGAATCATTATATTTCTTTTTCTTCATATAATTTTTTTATTGCGAATGAATTTGTAAATAGTGTTTTCTTTTTTGCAGGCTGTCTTATCCTAGGATATTTTGCATCATTCATTGGGTCAATCCGATTGTTTTCGGAAAATGGTGCAGTATGCATTTCATTTTTCATATGAAATATGAATATGTTGTACCATTTTAACGCCGAAATATATTTATAAAGTACATGTCATATACGTACATTACCAATGTTCTATGTTAAATTTCACGAATTAACTAATTATCCCGAAAATTTAAAACGTCATATGCATTTTATATTACGAAAGCAAAGAACATCCCGGGTGAGTATGATTTATTATTTTAAGTTTCGAAAGATTATTTATTTTTTAAATATTTCTGATAATGTTAATTCTAGTTAAGCACCCTCACTTAATTATTTATTTTCCACATAGCAACCTAAGATATTTCCTTAGAATTTTTTCGTTGCATATGTCAAGATGATATAGAAGTTAAAAACATACATTTTTTTATCAAATATAAGACACCTCCTAAAATAAGATTTGTTTATGTTTCGAGAGAGATTATTTTTTTTATAAAATATATCCCATATGCATAATTTAAGTTAAAGATATAAACTAATAATTTCTTTTGCATGTAGCATGTGAGACATTGCATTTTTATCGAAAAAATTATTAATTATAAAATATATTAAAAACACCGCCTAGAAAGAGAATGGCACAAACCATGTAGGAAATAAGGGACAACAAACATTTTTATTAAAAAACAAATAAAATAATTAAATATAGAATCAACAACGTAATCACAATACGAAAGATGAGAATATCGCCATGGATTCTGACAAATATGTAGCCAACCAACTGGTCCAAAATAATAATGCATTCATGTATACTAATTTCGAGAAGATATATGCATGATGTAGGAAAACAAGGTCAGTCACCTCACCATAAGAAACGCCATGCATGACAGGCAGCTCCCAACCACCCTCGCCCCCCTTGGTTTACATGTCCTCATGCCCTTTTTTGTTCATCAACTTGGAGACAGATGTACCCATTCCTCCAACCCTCAAAATACCACTCCAAATCTCTCTCTCTCTCTCACTCTCTCTCTCTCCAATTAGTCTTTTAGGCTTCCCACAGATTAAAGAGAATGTAAAGTAACTTAAAAGTTAGACCATTCCTTGACACAAATTAAAGGGATTGTAAAGTAACATAATAATTTGGACCATTCCGCAACATTTAATTAGATTGAATGAATATATCATTATAAATAGATAAGAATAAAAATAGCATAAATTTGGGGAAATAGAGAAGAACTAATTAATACTCAACCTATATAAGGGGTTGAACATTTATTGCAAGTTCCACTTCAATCAACTAAGTCAGTCTCTTACTCTTATCCACGCCGCAGGCAACTTGTGATTTGCTTGTTTGCAAATTGACAGGAGATCAAAGAGTTCAGCAGCTATGGGCGGCTGTGCGACCAGCTCGCCCTTGCTCCTCCTGTGCGCACTTATCCTTTCCGCCCTCCTCGCCGGGGCGCCGTCGGCCCGCGGCGGCAGCAGCGACCGCGAGACCCTCGAGATCAGCCTTGGCCCCGGCATTGGTGTTGGCATTGGTGGCGGCGGTGGCCATGGTCATGGCGGCTATACACCGTCTCCTTCGCCGCCGTCCAGCTGCCCCCCACCGCCGCCGAAGAAGCTGCTGCCGAGCGACTTCGAGAACATGCTGCTGTACAACGCCTACCTCGTCATCCAGCGGTTCAAGAAGACCGTCACCTGCGACCCCAAGAACAAGACGGCGACGTGGACGGGCACCAACCTATGCAACAACAACGGAGACGGCTATGCGGGGATCTACTGCGAGAAGCCCCCAGGCTACAACATCCGCGCCGTCGCCTCCGTCGACTTCAACGGCTTCCACTTGTGCGCCCCCACGGTGTCCGGCTTCGTGGACGCGCTGCCGCAGCTCGCGCTCTACCACGCCAACTCCAACAACATCAAGGACACCGTTCCGTGCCTCTCCCAGCTCCCCTTCTTCTACGAGCTCGACGTCAGCAACCAGAACCTCACCGGCGGGTTCCCCCCCACCGTCCTTCAACTCGTCAATCTCACCTTCCTCGACCTCCGGTTCAACACCTTCGTCGGCGCCCTTCCGCCGGATGTCTTCAAAATCAAAACCGAGGTACGCGCGCGCGCACGCGCCTTGCTTTCCTGAGTATACGTATTTATAGCTATGGACGTTGTTGTCGGCGACGGCCGGGGACCCAACTAATGCATGGCATACATGGCAACAGATACTTTTCCTCAATAACAACAGGTTCCATCAGTGCATTCCGGCCAACCTCGGCCAGACGACGGCCAACTACATCACCTTCGCGAACAACATGTTCACGGGGGAGATCCCCAAGTCCATCGCCAATCTCTCAAGCACTCTCTTTGAGGTCCTCTTCCTCAACAACCAGCTCTCCGGCTGCCTCCCCTTCGAGATCGGGCTGCTGAAGAACGCCACGGTGTTCGACGCCGGATTGAACAAGCTCACCGGCCCGATACCTTACTCCTTCGGATGCCTGCACAAGGTGGAGCAGCTCAACCTCGCCAGCAACATGCTCTACGGCGAGGTGCCGGACGTGCTCTGCAAGCTCGGGTTCCAGGGCAACCTGCTGAACCTCTCGCTCTCCGGCAACTTCTTCACCTCCCTGGGCCCGAGCTGCTACCAGCTGCTGGCGTGCAAGAAGCTGGACGTGAGGAACAACTGCATCCCGGGCCTGCCGGGCCAGCGGTCGCCAGCGGAATGCGCAAACTTCGCTAAGCAACCCAAGACGTGCCCCTGCAACACCTACCTACCCTGCCAGCCGCCCAAAGGGAAGTATTTGCTCGAGTCGTCGACGGAGACGCCGGTGGACGACCTGAAAGAAGTGACTCAGACGCCGTCCCGGTACACCACCTACTCGGCTCTGGGCAATCATCGTCGGCCATAGCCGTCCATAGCTAGGCAGTACTGTGCGTACACTTACAGGTGGATCCTTTAACTACAGCGAAGGTGCCATCTACCTACCTATCATTCGTTTGTGCATCCCTGTGCATATGGCAGACGTCGGACGTCGGACGTCGTCGTCGTATCTGCCTGCAACCTTTGCTTTGCTTCGTTCTGTCCAATCCAATCATTCTTTTTTAATCTTTTCTCCAGCATCTTTCTCCGTGGTAAGTGTTAAATTGTAATTTTTATGTGTTGTCAATTATATAAGGTTATCAATAAGGACATTTGCAGCATAATGCAAGAAGTCCATGTCGACCGTCGAAGTATATATAAAATATAATGGAACCCTAATTTTTAAAGCCTTTTTGTTTTGTATCATTCTTTTCAATTATATATGCAAAGATACTTTTGATCGTAGTCTTTTGTTGACTGTTCTATTTTCATGATTGAAGAAATTTAAAGAAGAAACACTTTTTCATTTTATGGTCATAAATGTTTAAGGTATTTCAGAATATTTAAGAGACCTTAAAAATGTTATCCTGGGGACATGCATGAAATTAATCTGCAAGAAAATTTATCCTTGTTTTTTTGCTTCGGATTATATCAGCAAGGTGGAATAATATCATTTTAGTTCCTCATGTTTTGTGAAATTCAACCTTTTCTCGAATAAATGTTTCTTTACAACCAAATGATTACAAACAATAATGAAGGTCGGCTACGTACAGGGATCGAATACAGAAATCAAATATTAAATAATACCAGTGCCAATTTTTTATTTTTTTTCCGGTCAGAAGCGCCGATGCTAATTAACAATATGCTTAGACCTATTATTTTAATCTATTATCATGTCTCCTTTTTATATGTTTTTAACTTTATGCATTAGCAATGATGTTAATTGGTAAATACAAATTTGTGAGAAACTACTTAGTACTTACACATAATTCATTCAAAAAGGACTGCATATATTTGAATCAATTGAATTATAAAAGTTATGAAGAATTTTTTTTTTGAGAATAATACGAGAGACGTAAATAATTTCCTGACATAACTTTTAGCACAAAATACATATCAAAATGTGAGTTTTTGTTTTTTAAACAAAATATAACTGTAAAAAATATTATTTTTGGAACTAGGCTTAGGTTTTAGAATCAGCTAATTTAAATGGCACTAGAGCAAAAATTGAGAGGTTATAGTTCAAAATCCGACAGAGCTCTTATGAAATATCATATGGTGCATAAGGAAAGATGTTTTAATTTTAAATTTTATTAATATATATTTTCATATATTTTTTATTTTTATTATCATCATGATATTCGAGATTTCATATTGTTCTTTCGAATCACACATTTAATTATCATGGGTGAGATTTTTAGAAAACTTTTCTATGTACACTTAAATGAGAAAAAAATTACTTATCATTTTATCTCAATATTTATTAAAATTGATCTTTTTTATTATTTCATACACACAAAAAATATCTTTTTAAATTAATAAGTCACAAGCTCACAAGTCATAAATAAATGGCTAATAAAGAAGATGGCTTGGCCGACACTAGGGGGGCCAGGGTTTGGGACTTCAAGTCAAGTTGATAAGTTACCAAGTTGGGTGGCACATCTGGAGTGTGTGCCCCGGGTTGAAGGACCGGGAGCTAGTAATCTCGAGTTCGAACTTCGGAGTCGCCAATTGAATTAGTGAGGTGCTAATAACCCCGAATACCGGGGTCCCGCATGGGTACCTAAAAAAATAGCCAAGTTGATAAGTAATAGTCACATTAAATGCCTCTTTTTGCAAGTGAAGCATGTGGATTCTTAGTAACAATATTAATAGTTAACGAATGGGATAAAGCTAATTAAATAATTTTATTGAAGAGTAAAACTTGCATATGCGGCTATACAAAGTGCATATTTTGATTCCAAGGTAATTTGCGGTGCATTTTGATTGCAAGGTATCGCCATTTTGATAAATCTAAATACCTATTTTTTGATATATATATATATATATATATATATATATACATAAAACATTGCTTATATACTCTTTTATCTTCTGTCTAATGTATTTCCATAAGCTATTAAAATACGAAGGCTTCCCACAAGAGTAGACTCCTTTGGGCCTACAAAAATTCGACAATTTTTTATTAATTTTATCAAGCAAAACAAGACATCTTATACTTATTTAAAAGAAAAATCACATTCCATACTTTAGTATATAAATATTTTAAAAAATAAATAATAGAACAAATGGAGAATATGTTATAACTAAATATAAAGTTCGTCTCTTTTTTCACTGTAATAACTATCTTATAATATAAAAAAAAACATATAATACAAAATTATTATATTATCAATAAAAACGACAAGTCATGGATTAACAAGGAAAAAAGAACATTTATAAGTGAAAATGTCCTGATCTTTTTGAAGAGGCATTAATTAGTTTAAGTTGATTAATTTTTTTCATGAAAATCAATATCATAAGATCTACCTGAGCTTTCAAATTTAGGTCTTTAGTAACTTTTTTTTTTCAGTTTTTCTTATTTTTTTACAGAACATATATTTTTTCATCGTTTTAATTACATGGTTGTGATTTTAGTGTTCCTATACATACATATTTGTGTATATGTGAAGGAACAAAAGAGGCAACTATATTTTCACCTTATTAACTTAGGTCCATCAGTCTTCTACGTCTTCTATAGCAGCATTAGCGTAAATATGACCCTTTACGATTCCAAGGCTCATGGGCCTCTATTGTGAAAATAAAAGGAATATCAATCACTCGTACATTTTTTTCTTCTTAATTTTCTATTATGTTTCTTTCTCTCTGTTTTTCTAATATGTTTCATTCTTTAAATATGTATGATTTGCCAGTTTTCTTTTTTGGCCAAAATTAAAAACCTCAAATTTTCTTTTGTCATTAAATAGAAACAAAAAAATGTTATAGACATTTTTTATTATATCCTTTACTGATAATATTTACATTTTGGATAAGAACTTTTAGGGAAACCACAAACCTTCTCAGCAAGCATATATTGGATCGACCCCGGTGAAAGGCGAGAAAGAATTATGTTAACATTAAATAATGCTATAAATAAATTGCAATAATTTACATATAACACATGCATAAATTTTTTTAAGAGACATTTATTACATTACATGTCAACATTTTTTAGCAATCTACATTGTTTAATAGGAAGATTGTGACTTATTAAATTATCAATATTATGTATTACTATATTGACTATATATAAGCAATTCAATAGATAATTTAGATTATACTTATAAAAAAGAATCATTAGGTAATATATATATATATATATATATATATATATTTACCAAAATACCCTTTATAATTGTTATCAAGTTAAAAATTTTAAATTATTAAATTGAAACATATAACTTAAATCATAATTCATAAATTAACGTATTAAGTAATTAATACCATTTAATATTAAATAAAAATAATACAATATTAAGTACTCTAACTCTCTTATAGTGTACAAAATTACATGAAACACAGTTTATGATTTCCCCTTCACTCTCTTTAGCATTTTGGTTTAACACCACACAATTGGTACCTTCCTAGCTTCTTCTAATTCAACACATTGTCAGCTGCATTTTGCTTGTGAAAATTTATTAATGAATCAATATCTCCTTTACTTGATCACGAGTTATTTAATATTAATAATTATAATCAATTAAAAAAATATTTTAATTAATAATATTTATAATCAATTATTAGTTATATATTTTTATTCATAATATGCTAATAGTAATATAATAATAATTATTTAAATAAAATGAATTAATTTATTATTAGGGTATATTAGTATTATTATTTGTATTATTATTATGTAATGTGAAAACACACTCTTAGGCAATTTGGATTATCAAAGTAGTTGCATTGTGAGACAATTCAAATTGTCTAAATATTAAAATAATTAAATATAATAATTTGGTGAGCTTAAATAATTTTAAGTTCAGATTACGAGAAATGTCTCCTTAAGGACATAGTAGTTAGAGTCTGATCTATCTAAATGTTTATATAAATGTTACACCCCTATCACAATATGCACATGAACAATTTTGATAGTTGGATAGAACACAAGAAAATCCTATTAATGTAAAATTGATAAATTATTTTGCAATTATTATAAGATTGTGTCTGATGCACTTTTGTAGTGTCATGATATACTAATACATACTAGAAAGTTCAAGTTTTTTTCGTCTAATTTATCATAAGTCGATTGATCATATTCAAGGAATGATAAAATCACAACCAATTTTTTTGTCTTTATTTTATATTATCATCTCAAAGTTAATATGGTGTTCATGTATCACCACCAAACAAGAAATATGAGTAAAACTCTATAAGTGTGTCATTAAGTTAGATTGGGCCAGTCTCATAATTAGATGTAGTCACATTTCTGATCTTAAATCATAACTGATGACCAGGAATCATCCTCTCAATAGGACAAAAAGAAGTAAACTTTCTTGGAAGAACTCTAACAATTTATGAAAGCATCCTTTATTTTGTTCATGATAGCAACTTGCCAAGTGGGAAAAATGAGGATTGTCAGATCGAAGGAATGAAGGCTATAACTTAAAGTTGGAGGCCTTATTTCTTGGACATCTACAAAAGCCATCCTATTCAAGTATTTATACCCCTGATCCCTTCTATCCTTGGAGGATCAACTCTGGCGTACTCATTTACTATGGAAAAACTCATGTTCATTGTTTAGATCACTTTAAGGTCCAAAATCAGGCTTCTACAATACCCTCAAGAACAAACAAAAAAAGGAAATGAAATAAAGGGGAACAAGAAAGGTCTAAGTGTCACATGGCACGAAAAGGAAATATGATTTTGGCAAGACTTGATCTAAATTTTAGTTCAAATCCAAGTTGACTTAGTGAGAGTGATTGCAAGACTTGATCCCTTCTATCTATTCCTATTTTTTTTTTTTTGCATATGACAAAAAAAGGGTGTGTGAGGAGTTGCAAATGTTTGGGATGAACTCAACTTCTCTTAATACTAGAAGACCACTACATGAAACTCAGACCCGATCATATTGTGAAAGATGCACAGGAAGCGAGCATGTTTTGAACATGTCTCGAGGGTACTAGTCGAGCATCCTAGGCAAGCATTCCCCTAATGTGTCAATTTCTAGTGCATTTAGGGCCTTGATGCTTAACTTTGGCAGAGAGGCCATTATTGATTGGAGAAGAGTTTCCTTAATTTGGATGGATGAAAGCCTAACATTGGGAATCAATAAAAAAGACAAGTCCCAAGTTTCATTTCATATCAATGAATAAACCAAAGGAAGAGACATTTCTTGCTCAACGCCGTCCTATGCTCCGCTTAAACAAATAAGAGTTTTTGGTGGAAAAATTGAACCACATTAAGTGCATGGGGCGTAGTGTCACACGCTTATATTTTCCTAAGTGCATGCAGTGTTAGTCCCTTTACACCAGGAAACTAAGTAAGCCTGAAATCCTGTCCAAACGAGGACAATTCTGCCCAAATTCGTTCATTCAATGACAATGCGAAATTAACACATAAACATGGGAAAATGAAGTTATTTTATTGTAATAAGACAATTACACTTACAACCAAGGCATAAACCAACCTTAAAACATTGTACAATCTCTGGCCTACGATTCTATCAAAATCCTGGCGAAGTCATGGAGTCTTCTTGCCTTTCTATCAACACATTTACAAGACATATATATAAAGCCTATTGGGTAGTTAAGAAACCAACTCATACAATGACTACCGCACTCTAACTATCTAAGAGTCTGTCAAAGACTCCTTTTGACTTAGAATAACTTCCTAAACCCCACTCCAACTGCTGCTGCAACTACTGTTGCATGCCTGGTCGTCAATTGTTCCCAGCAAAATATCGATGCTTTCCAGGGCATGCGCATACTTTTCTTGGGCGCACGTCAACGTATGCCAACAACTATCGCTTGACTGCTGCGTTGCGTCCCTCTGTTTTCCTATGCCGCATATCGGGCATGCTTTACGTCTTTAAGCCATTTTGATGTTCCAATCATCAAAGACCATCTTTGGTCGAACTCACTGGAATCCAATCTGTTTTCTCGGACGTGCCCACAGAAACGGTGATGCCTGCCCGGACATCAGGCCATCTCCGAACGTTAGACTATTTCGGTGCTGCTCCGCATAGGTCACATACCCTATGACTAAATTGAACCTCGACTCACCAAGTCATGCATTGTAAATCGTCAACACATCCATGAGCTAAGAGGCTAGAGCATTACAACTCTCCCCCACTCAAATCATTGTCGTCCCGACAATGTTGACTTGACTACAACATGACTTAACGTTCACAAGAGAAGAAAATTCATCTCTTGGTTCTTGGAGAACCTCCTCCTTATCCATGTAAACATGAAAGTAAATCTTATGTAGATTTAATGAGATGACAAAGAAGTATTATGACGTGATAAATTTGAAGAATATGCTCAAAACTTGCATAACATATAATTTGTCAATTCCTTGGTCAATCGCAATGGTAGGGGATGAGACTTTAGAAATAAGGTACCAAACCACGACGATCCTCAATTGTAGGAAGAGGTAATTGCTTTAAGTAATAGTTACTATTGAAGCCCTACTTTTCTACCATGGCTCTTTTATAAAATGATGTTTGCTAATATTATAATTCTTATGGATTAGGTAAACAATAAGTACTTCAAGATTAGGGATAGATCTTTTCCTGTATTCGGACATGAAGCTCATCTTCAAAAAGAATTTCATTACTGGTGCATGAGCATTTGCGGCGATCAGGCCTAATATGCATTATAAGGAAAATCGTTGCTTTACAATGACAATCATTAGGACTTGAGAAATGTTGACATGTGACTTAGACTCTTAAACTCATACGAGAAGTCATAAATGACATAACTTGATAAAATAAAAAATTGAAGTTGTCTCATTGGGATCATTAAAAGTGATTTAATTGTGAGATTTAACACTCATCATTGATCTTGTGTCCTAGTGGAAAATTATGGGTTATGAGGGCACTTTGGTAATAAAAAAGGAAAAATGATATTTGTTGGATGATAGGAGAAAGAATGAAAGATGTTGGAAATTACTCTTCTCATCTCTCATGAACAAGTGGTGGTCATCGAAGAAAAGGGTCCAAGTCAAAAGTTATTGAACCTTGCTTCTTTGACTACATCACCATCATCTTCATTGTCCCCGCATGAACATAGGACCAAAGTGACTCGACTCCAAATGCCTTTTGTCATTCTTCATCGACAGAGAAGTTGTAGTTGCCCTATTTGTGAAGTCTTTTAATCTTCTCTGAAGTCATTGACTGCTCTTGCTAGTTGGCTATATATGTTTCTTCAACATTTGTTATCTCTATTTGTCTATCCATTTTTTAATGTTTGATGTCACTATTCCCTACATGGTACCTAGTAATAGCAATTTATAGTTTCTATTTATATGGTTATGCTTTATGTAAGTATATTTGTATATTTTATGCAGTAATATCATATAAATATTTTTAGTGAAATAAATTAGTGGCATTTATATGCCTGAACCTTAGATAAGTGTTGAATCTAGGATCCCGATAATGTTTTGAATGATCACAAATTTGTAAGTGAACTCAGTCTATATTGATGAACTTGTTTGAGCTAATTTCTGTAACATGACATAGTCAAGTTCAGTACAGCGGTCGACCTGAGCTGAAGGTTTGGACGACCACTGCACATGTAATAGATATCATGAAGAACCATATGTGTGCAGTGGGCGTTCTACGGATATAATCGGTCGACCAGTATCAGAGGAGGAGAACATGTGAGCAGCAGTGAAGCACAAACGGTCG
>LTAE01005776.1:6803-17665 GCA_001647135.1 Pontederia paniculata | reverse complement strand
TTTTGTGAGTCTGCCAGCATAGTGGCATTGTTGTAAATATGGCGAACAGTAGAATTGCACCCCCTTGGCTGCTCTTCCACGCTACTCTTCGCCACTCTACCCCCTGGGCCTGCTGTATATTGGGGAGAAGCATGCTATCCCCACCCCGTTGTAGCCTTCTTGCATTGTTTAATGAAACGTTCTCATTTTCCATGCAAATCGTCAATGTTTTTGCAGTTGCTCATGCAAACGTTGATGTTTCTATATGACTTTTTGATCAAGATGCTTTCTCCTTTCCTGGTGAATCCAGGTTGCGCGATTATCTCCCTTGATTCTACACAATCAAAAGAAAATAAACAGCAAAACAACAGGATATTTCTCACAAAAATCTTATAAAGTAAATGAAACAAAACACAAACAATCCCCGGCAACGGCGCCAAAAAATTGATACGTAAAATCCAACAATGCAAAAGCAAAGCCAGCAAATATACTGATCGCGCACAAGTAATATAGAAGATGAGAAGGGATATCGTTCCCACGAGGATTGTTGTGACTTATCTTAATCAATTGTAAGGTGATATGGGAGAATCATTTTAATGAATGTGTTACTTAAATGTTCAGGACAAAAACTAAGAAATAATTAGAAGAAGTATAGATGTGAAAATTGACTAGGTGAATTCAAGAGATGGAGAAGGCAAGGGTTTGTTCACCACTAAGTCGATTGGATTTAGTTAAGCACGGGTTATTTCTAATGATGGACTAGGTATGTTAAAGGTGTGATCCCCTCAACAAGAGCAATCACCTATCTTAATCTCAAAATTAATAACAATGTTCAAACAAATCCACCTCATATAAATCTTCAATTAAGATGCAATATTGTGCTGCAAACCTAAACTATTTATTGCTTAAACAAGACCCACCAATAGGCCACACGATTTGAATCTTAAACAATTATTCAAACTGAGATATGGAATGGAAAGACTTATATTTCTGGATCAATCCTTCCTACAAATCAGATCATAAACTCTTTTACACTAACCAGTCAATAAAAGATATTCAAGATCATCTCAGAGGAAAAACAACATTAAGAACACTTAACATATTCAAAAGGAACAATTGATAAGAACATCCAATCAACATTAGGGTTCATAAAATCCCTAAAATGAACTACTCACTAATAAAACACTTCATGAATAAACAACATAAGAAGTTCATCTCAGAAAATAATGAATTACAAGAGAATACTAAGGACGATGTCGAATAGCCTTCCAGCGAATGTACTATCCTTTTCATCCGAATCCAGCAACCTCTAGCCTTCGTCATCTCTTCTCCAAGGGTTTGAATCAACTCCCAGCCGTCATCTCAATATTCTGAAAATTTCCTTTTATACGTTGCTCCAAAACTAGGGTTTCGTCATAACCTTCAGATCCAATCAATGTTTTCTCAACCAACAGTCATGATAAAATTCTATAAAAGTCTCTTATAACTCTTCAAAATGTCTCTTAATCAGTCCTCCAAGATCTCATATCAATTGCACTTCTTCCTGACCGTCAAATCTCGTGATAAACTCTGAAACCGTAATCCCGTAGTTTTGTAGCGGCCCGGGAAGCATTATAACGGCCCGTAAGTTAACCATTTCCAATTAGTCTTCATACCTCACAGCCCGTAATAGGTCTTCATGACCTGTAAGTCGTGATCAGATCGGGCGGCTTCGGTGTCATCATCGACTTACGACCCATAACCATTACTCATGGCCCGTAACGTTTAAATCAGTATGCCACTGCCCACGAACGATCGTGACCATGCATGACGACTCGTAATGTTGCAACTGCTGATATCCTGGATGTCGTCACGGTCCGTAAGTTTTCATAACGGCACGTGACGATCTGAATGATGTGTGCTAGAGCCTGTGAAGGTCGTAATATCGATATTGTGGTCTTGACCTTCAACTTCACGCCTCATAACATCGTATCATGACCCGTAATAGGTTGAATTGGAGTGTTGTTTTGCACTATCGAGGTCGTAATATTGACGTAGCGGCACGTGATATTGGATTGACCACCTCTGATCTCATCACGGCCCGTGATGAAATATCATGGCCCGTAAATCGTGCACATGGCGGCTTCCCGCGGCGATTTCCTCCAACTTACGGCCCGTGATGATACATCACGGCCCGTAACATACTCGTTGTAGCTGATGACTACTTCGGAAATTGTCATGATATGTAGTAACGCCTCGTGAGGTGTAATGTCACGGCCCGTAAAGTCTGGAATGAACTTGTGTTCCCAGTTGGATAGATCGTGATGGCTCTTGGCAACCCGTGACAGTTGACATTAACCTTTTATGCCTTCATCACGACACGTAATAAGGTATCACGACCCGTGATGAAAATGTAATCTGGTGTTCTCGTTGATTCTTGTCCTTTAGCCTTTCCTGAGCTGATTTCCTGCGAAATAAACATCAACAAGAGTAGAACAATGACTCAAAATAATATGAACAAAAATAGAACTAAATGGATGCATGCAAACGTGAAAATGACTCAAATCATGCACCATGCATATCCTAAAATATGTTAAAATAAACAAGCATCAATAAACACTCGAGATCTAAAAGAATGATCTAAAGACTACGTTAATGACAAAAAGTAAAGAATAATAACAACTCTCATCCTCTGCAATTCATCACACACACAACTTAATTATAGTTTTTTTTCCTTTTAGTGCTCTGTGAGCATGTAAAGCAATCATCAATCTATTGGGGGGCACCTCCTACTTATTACCTACAAAAATAACACAAATATAGGGGTGAGCATGAAAGGCTCACTGAGGATAATGATATCACAAAATATGAAAGCCAAAAAATAAATCTCAATAGAAATCCAATATGTAAATTCATCATCAATTGCCAAACGTATAACCATATCGTACATAGCTTATTTAAAAGGAAAATACTTGCAAAGCAATATGCAATATTAAAACATGTCGGGCATGATCCAAATGTCTAAGTGTCATGACACCACTCACTAACTATGATCACAACATCACTGCCACCTATAGATCACCTTAACAACACGAGTTGTAGTTCAACCACACGAGGAGAGCTACCACCATCACATCCGTCATACATAAATCACGTCATCTACATGAGTTAATGCTCGACCACAGGAGAGAGAGCTACTACCATCATCCAATATATGTAGATCACCTCAACTACTCGAGCTGTGGCTCGACCACATGAGGGAGAGCTACCATCGTCAGCTCATCATATGTAGATCACCTCAACTACATGAGTTATGGCTCGACCACATGAGGGAGAGCTACCATCATCACCTCACCCATCGCGAGTCCACTTCTCGATCCTACACGAGCCACCATGCATGCGCTAATGAATATGCATGATGTGCCAATGCATTTAAGATATAGTTTCATATTTAAAGTATAGATGTCCATGCAGGATTCATAACAACCACTCAATCACACGCATTCAGAAAATTCGTGATAAAGTAATAACATATCAAACATCATAATCCATGGAAATCACATAATAGAATCCTTGAAAATATTGAAAAACCGAATCCCACAAATCATAACAATAGCTCAAAAAACTATGATATCATTAACTAACATAATTAATTGCATGAGCTAAAGAAATGATTTAACTAAACCACTAACGATGTGGTTATATATAAGTTAATGAAATCACTCACCTCGGCTATCCTCGACCTCGATGGGTAGCTCGCGTCCGAGCAAATTTACGATCCGAGAACCTAATTCATCATATAGTTAATTGCATTAATGCCTCTTCCAATATGATTTTTCGATTAACTTCATATGTACTAATTCATAAATTCGAATACCTTTATATACATTCGAATATTATTGAATTGATCTAATTAGGTAACTATTATTCATCACATCCCAGGGATTTAAAATATATCTAGATTATCACCTCCTTCTTTAATTCTCCATAATATCACCTCATTAGATAATTATAACTATAAACCAATAACTGATGAAAACTATCTATCATTTTTATCATGGTTTTTAACTTTTTTATTTATTTACAGTCAATGTTGATATATTAGTTGCTTCCATATCCTCACTGAATTATTCATTTCACTTTATCATTTGTAGCCTCTTTGTAAGTACTCAATTTAACCAAGTCGGCATCAATACCTAATACCTTTTTTTCCCTTTATTATTAATTATTCACCATCAGTTGTACTCCATCTACATAAAATTAATTAAATTAACAATTTATCATATCATCAAAGTGCACATTTACAATAAAGGCAACACATACATTAAATTAATGCAACTTCAATCTTTTGTCTATTGTTGATCAACACCATTATTAGTTTATGACACTTGTCATCTATATGCCACCATCACTAACGACGTGCCTACTTTATAACTATTACTGTAATACCCCAAATCCCCATCACAATAAATGAACGACCTAGATTAAAAGATGGTTAAATAAGAGTTTGGGCCCAATTAAAAGTCCACCTAAACCCCTAACCACAAGAAAATAATTTCACAAAACCTAAAATTCTGCCCTAGCCGTCAGATGAGTTCTCTCCCCTCTCTTCTCCTTCTCCTCTCTCTTTTCTTTCTCTCTCTCAAACTTCAACCTCGGGACTGGTGTCAGGAGGAGGTGACGCAGAGGACAACGCACAGAATGAGAGAGATAATCCAAGGCGCAAGACATATAGAAGATAATTGGAAGATATGTAACATGGTGAATCCATTTATAATGAGATTTCATGTTAGATCGATGCATGTTAGATTTTATTATGATATTATGACGAATTTTATATGATAATAATATGTCTTGAGATTCTGATTTTTATTTCCCATGATGAATATATGATGTTTATGCAGAAAGGATTTTTCCCTATATAAGGTGGATTGATTAGAAATAGATTAATGTATGATGTATATGATGTAGATTTCAAGGTCAAAAATTGTAGAAAACGTGGTATTATAGATCCCCATATAATAATATACCTATAGGAAAAAAATTGGATCTGTTCAGAGAAGAAAAAGGGGCGAAACACGCCCAAAAATTTCCAGTCACGGCCATGACAGACATGTCACGGGCCGTGACGGTGGCAGTCGAGGATGGCATAGTCGCGGAATTCGCCCATAACTCCCATCACAGTCGTGACGATCATGTCACGGGCCGTGACGATGGAAAGAATTAAATCACCTAGGCACGGCCGTCATGACTTCGTCACGACTTCGTCACGACCGTGATGTAGAGTTGTGAAGGTCCCGCAATCGGTCACAGACACATCGCGTGCCATGACCATAAAATTGACCATGTTTCGTCGCGGCCATGACAAGTTTTTCACGGGCCGTGACCATGTTGAATGTAAACCATTGCTCGGTCACGGCCGTGACATAACAGTCACGGGCCGTGACTGTTATGTTACCAAGTTCTATTAATGCCAAAAAAATGTTATGATAATGTGATTGTATTGATTGATTGAATATGAATTGATGACGGTGTAGGTTTAACTGTCTCTAAACGTTAATCTAGCTGAAATTATAATAGGATAAAATATGTTATGATTGTGATTGAATTTTCGCTTTAAGAGGAGGACCCCCCGGCTATTGCGTCCCTTAGGGGACTATTGTTATTACGTTCCCTCGGGAACTATTGCGTTCCTTCTCCAGGGAACTATTGGTGTTCCTTCGGGAACTATTGTATTGTTTTGGAGACTTGGTCAGAGAGAGACCCATGGCCTAGCTAGCCATATTGGTATCGGGGGACAATCTGAATCTTCTTGCATTAATAAATGCTCACATTGATTGATAATGAATGCTTCATATAAGAAAGATAAATAAAGAATGATATATTGATGATGGCTTGAGTATATTGAAAAAAAAAGTATATAGATCTCGCCATATGAGATATGAATTGCTGCTTTTGTCATCTATGGATTATTAAGATTGAAAGATAAAGAATTATTCTATTGAAATATTGAAATTGTTAAAGTATTGTTAATTGATATTCCTTTTCCATATTGAGCATCTTATTTATGTCTTTTACATATTGAGTGTCAAAACTCATGGGAGATTTATCTCCCATACTAATTCAATTCTGCAGGCTGCCCTGAGGATAATTAGGTACTGATGATGGTGTTGATGATGATGCAGCTCGTGATGGTCTACTTGCACATGTCATAGGATCCTGGTTCAAGTTTGAATTTGGTTGATTTTGGCATAAAGAGGATGATGAATTCTACTGCTTTAGTATTCTATTTTTGGATTTTAGCCTTCTATTGGAATTGATATAACAGAATTATTAGTATTTTCTATATGTCGAAGATGTTTAGTTTTAAAGTATTATTTTTATATGATGTGGCCCTATAGTTGATCGGTCAAATGGTCAAACTAAAGGTAATGATATTGTATGATAGCGTCTCCAAGTCTTTATTCCAGGTGGCAGGGCATGGATTTGGGGGCGTTACAATGTGGTATCAGAGCCTAACGGGGGCACTTTTTAGTTGTCCCTAGATAGATAGAAGTCCATGTGCAAGCATCACGAGCCATCATCACGCCATCAAGTATGAGTTTAATTCGAAAATATATTATTAAACTCACTAATGAAAACTTGTATGATTGCCTTATATGTAGATGCCTCCGCGACGTTCCGCTAGGAGTGCTAATTGACTCCTAGAGACGAACATGACCAATCCACCACTGGAAGTCAATGCACCATCAGTTATTGACAATCCAAATCCACCACCTGAACCTATCACAGCAAATCCCACGCCAGCGATTGCAGAAGATCAGAATGAGTTTCTGAACAGCCTGATGAGAGCAACCCGTAGGGAACACCAACGCGAGGAGACAAGGGATACAATTGAAAGGTTTCTGAAGCAGCATCCTCCAGAATTCAAGGGAACTGAGGACTTTGGTCATGCTGAAAGATGGATAGAGAAAATGGAGGAGATCTTCGTAGAGATGCAATGTTCAGAGGAGAGGAAGATCATCTTTGCAATAAATTGTCTCATGGATGATGCAAAGGACTGGTGGAATGCTACGAAGAGCACAAAGTTTGCAACACATGCTAACATCTCTTGGGAGGACTTCAAGGAAGTTTTTGAAACGTGTTACCTACCTCAGTACCAGAAAGACAGGAAACATGAGGAGTTTCAGCAACTAAAGCAGGAAGGCAGGACTGTAGAGCAATACCTAGTGAAGTTCCTGCGGCTAGAGAAATATTGAACTTTGGACAAGAATGAGAAGTCCAGGACAAAGAAGTTTGTCAATGGGCTGGAATTCCGGATTGAGAGACAAGGTCATGAGAGGAAACCACAA
Source organism: Pontederia paniculata (assembly GCA_001647135.1). Lineage (NCBI taxonomy): Eukaryota > Viridiplantae > Streptophyta > Magnoliopsida > Commelinales > Pontederiaceae > Pontederia > Pontederia paniculata. The sequence continues at coordinate 10,355 of LTAE01005776.1, read as the reverse complement.
AATAGTGTAAGAGACCTCTGAGCTTGCATCAGAATTGGAATGGGAACATGAGGACTGGAGAAGGACACAAAAGAACAAAGAAGCAGCACGCTCACAAAAGGAAAGTTATGTATTGGCTTTCACATTGATCGATTCATAGTGTTGACCGATGAATTGGTCAAAAGGAAAGTCAAAGATGTAAGTTGGTAGCGTCACCAAGTTTGTATTTTGCCAGGTGGCGGGGTATGGATTTGTGGGCATTACACCATCACTTCAGCTTCGAGAGTTGACGAGAATGAGCCTCCACAAGTTCCTTCAGCAACAAAGATACTATTAGAATTTCAAATAACATAGCTTGCGCCTCCCCTCACTCTTGGTTGTATAAATGAACCATCAGAGTTCAATTTATACAAACCAACAGGAGGGGGCTTCCAGTTGACCAATGGTACAACGGAAGGTTGTCCCTTAGAACTAGTGTTGTTGTCACTCTCATAGAGGCACATCAATGCTCATTCCCATATCACCTTGATTGTTGTCCGCTTGGAACTAAAGAGGATATCATTTCTCAACTTCTAAATCCCCAAAAAAAAGAGCTACCAAGATTTCAATTCTAGTTTTTGATGGCTTAGTGAGAAGTTGTCCCCCGTCTATATAGTCCCCACACGACCAGGGATTAAAATGTTCAAAACTAAATTGTAGTTTTTTCTTGAAATAATTTCCTGAGTATCATACTAGTAGAGCAAGAAAAGAATAAGTGATAGTAGTTTCCACCTCCAGAACACAGAGCACACAAGAAGGATTTAGAGAGGGATCATATATGAAAATAGAATCCTTTGTTGGTAACTTTCTGTGAATCAACTTCCAAAGGAAAATGTGGATCTTTGGTGGTATCGGGATATTTCAAAGTTGTTTCCAATTGGACTAGCAATCGGCATCATGGGACTTGACAGGCTACTTTATGAGTTTGTAAATAGATTTGGCATGAGCTATACCATGAGAATATGGCGTCCAAACCCATTTGTCATCCCCGAGACTCGTAGGCAGGTGAATAGTAGTGATGGACTCTATCAGATAATCATGAAACCATTGTGTAAGCACATGTAGATTCCATTCACTATTTTAAATAAAGTCAGAGAATTTGCATGACCAAAATTGAAAGTTAATGTTAGTACAAGTGGGTTTCATAGAAAAAAAGTATGCAGGAAACCAGAGGATCAAACCATGCACTTGTGCTTGCACCATTACCTATTACCTTAAACAATCCTTGTCTCATTGAACCCATTGAATTTAGCAAGAGTTTCCAACTCCAAGCTGAGTCTCGGTAGTCCTTATTGAAGGATGTGAAGTCCAAGGATGTGGCATGCCATACTTATAGGTTACCAATTTGGTATAGAGGTTTAGGTGTCCATTTAATATCGCCATAACCCATCAAAGATGTTTTGATATGGAAAAGATTCCTAATATCGAGTCATAACTCATATTTGTGTTGCTGAACTATTGATCAGTTAACTAGGTGAGCCTTTTGTTTACCATCAGCTGAGGACCAGAGAAAGGATATGCGTTGCTTCTCTAACACCTCAATAATACTAGTTGGGACATACTTTGAAGACAGTTAATAGTTTGGCATGGTATTCAAGATATATCTAATTAAAGTGGTTTTACCTGCTCGATTGAGAATTTTACTCTTCCAACCTGATAACTTTGATGCTTGCTTTTCCACTAGGTAAGAATGATCTTTAGTTGTTAAAATCTTATAAGAGATGGGTATGTCCAAATATGTGAATGGAAATTTCCTAAGTTAATTCTTAGGATTTGTATTATTCTATTTTTCCTATGACTGTTAAAATTTGGTGGGAGGTAGCCCTCAGATTTAGCAAAGTTTACTCTTATATTTGTGAGTGTTTTATATTGATGCATAATTTTATTAAGATATTTACAATTTGGGATTGTGGCTGCTAGACAGAATAATAAGTCATCAGCAAATAGAAGGTGACTTAGGGTGAAATTGTTCAATACAAAAGGTCTAATGGATTGTGAGGTTACAACTGCATGCATGAGTGAGGATAGGACTTGAGACACTACAATAAATAAGTATGAAGACATAGGGTCACCCTGTCTAATTCCTCTATGGCCGCTAAAGAAGCGAGAAGGAGTTCCGTTAATATTGCAAAAGAATCAAGGAGAAGTTATGCATGATTTAATCCAATTGATAAAGCTCTCAGGAAAATTCATTAAGGTTAAGACATAAATTATAATTTGCCAAGACACCCTATCAAATGTGATGAGCAGAAATTGTGTTCGAAACAATAAGGTGGTATCAGGTTTCAGAATGTTAAGGCTTGACAGCTCTAGACCTCTGGGCACCTGGAAAGAAACAAACAATCAACAAGTCCTAAAAATTAACCTAAACACACAAATTCAACCGCAACTATACGGTTATCCTTGTAGTATTTTAAGCTGAATCCACAGGAAAATTACAATTTCACAATCATTCTATTCTACCACGAACCGAAATCAAGGAGAAAGATATTTTGTGCAGAAATTTAGATAAAATAGAACTAAAATATGAAAAGAAAGTAAATAAAGTATTTTTGGTGTTTTAATATTTTAGATAACTAGAAGCCAATATGAAGCAAGATGAGTCACTCAAATAGGAAAAACGACCTAGACATGGGAATCATTTCGAAACCTACTTGCTAACGAATATATGAAGTTCAAATAATGTCGACATGAGATATTAAGAATTCAAACCTAGCTATTCTCGCAGTCAAGGCTTGAACTTAAATCCCTAAAAACTCTACTCCCCTCTCGGATCCTTGTAGAGTCCTTGCAACATATACTTCCCTCTCGGATGAGGGTTGCTAGAAGATATGAATGACATTCCAACTCCAAGATACAAACCTAAATGTCGACATGATACATTAAGAATTTAAACCTAGCTATTCTCGCAGTCAAGGCTTGAACTTAAATCCCTAGAGGCTTCTCGCATAACTCTTCTGATGCTATGGATAACCCCTCTCAAATCAACCTTAGGTATCCGTGGGAGCCTCTCGATCTCATAAAATATCTTAGACAAAGGGGTCGAGCCTTTCGGTCCAAATCCCATATAGATATTATGAAATCCACACTTCGTAAAAACTCTACTCCCCTCTCGGATCCTTGTAGAGTCCTTGCAACATATACTTCCCTCTCGGATGAGGGTTGCTAGAAGATATGAATGACATTCCAACTCCAAGATACAAACCTAAATGTCGACATGATACATTAAGAATTTAAACCTAGCTATTCTCGCAGTCAAGGCTTGAACTTAAATCCCTAGAGGCTTCTCGCATAACTCTTCTGATGCTATGGATAACCCCTCTCAAATCAACCTTAGGTATCCGTGGGAGCCTCTCGATCTCATAAAATATCTTAGACAAAGGGGTCGAGCCTTTCGGTCCAAATCCCATATAGATATTATGAAATCCACACTTCGTAAAAACTCTACTCCCCTCTCGGATCCTTGTAGAGTCCTTGCAACATATACTTCCCTCTCGGATGAGGGTTGCTAGAAGATATGAATGACATTCCAAC
>LTAE01005775.1:11743-23722 GCA_001647135.1 Pontederia paniculata | reverse complement strand
CCCTCCCTCCCTCCCTCCATCCCATCTCTCTTTCTATCGTCTTATAGATTAGAGGGAGGATCAACGAGGAGCAACAATGACTAGGGGAAGAAGAAGGACCATTGCAAATGGGAGCGAGAAGAACGATTTAGGGCAAAGAATAAGAGAGTAATCTGACTACAACTAAGGTATGTAACTAGACGATCAACCTTAGGAAATTCCATATTGAATGATTAAACATAAAAGGGATTGTTAATGATGATTCCAGTACATGTCATTAAAATAATCCATATGAATTGATCGATGGACGGAAAAGACCGTAGTTGAACACGTACCATGTCTCTACAGACATAGCCCACATTGTGCCACAACATTGACCGCATCGCTTGGATGCGGGTTGGGAGGAGCGCAGAGCGCAAACCACGTCCAGATTATACAATAGGAAAGAAAACAATGTTTGCCAGACAATGCGAAGCCTACCTAACACGAACCGTGTTCTTATGTGACGCGGGTTGTGTCCTTTAGACAACTACAACAACAAATGCCCATTTTCCACAAATGACGATGGTAGGAAATGGATCGAGCAAGATGAACGACCAGACGCGGACTGCGCCACCATTTGATGCGAGCCATGCTCTTTGAACCACACGAAACATGGATCCCTTGACACAACAGGTGTTCCTTGGATCAAAGAAGGCGGCGACGACAAACCCTAACCCTAACATGGACCGTGTTGTATCCAAACACTGACTGTATTAACTAATAAGCCGATATTGGATGCGAGATGTTTCGCTTCGAAAATGGATGTGTATGCAAAACGGGTATTGTTGATATCCAACGCGAACTATGTTGGCCCATTTCACGACTTAAATATTTCTTAATAAAACACATACGTAGACCGTGTTGATATCCGACACGGACCATGTTCTGCCTAGTGAAGAATAATGGAATTAAGTGAAATTATATTGTAATAATTGTTAAACCACAATGATTGATCTTTTTTTTCAGTTATTGTGATGCTTTAGGATTTGTGAAAGATAACTTAGAGAGGTGAGTGTAATGTTGAACTGATAATAGTAAAAAAATGTCAATGTCTTGTAATTAAATTTATCACATGAAGATGAGGGCCCCCATTGACTATGAGATTTATCTCGACAGAAAAATTTTTTACTGCACGATTTTATCTTGACTATAAGATTTGTCCCGACTAATTAGTGATGCCACTGATTACTTCATGGCCTAGATAGTCGTACTTGCAGCGGAACAACCTGAATATCATTGCATTGATAAAGGCTTATCTATTGATTTATGTTTGACAAACTTAGGATAAGATAATTAGAAAAAAAATAATAAGGTCCTAAGTTAAGATTGAATTTGAACATACTAGATGTTGTACATCATGAATGTCATGTTGCAGTTGATGTTCTAGTCACTAGTGACACTTAAAAAAATGATAAAATAAGAATCTAATGGTTATGAGCTTATTGAACTCTGAAATCACTATGCATTATGTGGGCAAATGACATTTTGACCATTCCTAAATTAAAATCATAGAATAAGAGGAAAAAGTAAAGCTACTTATTATCATAATGAATTATTTATATCTCCTTATTTATCTGCATATATGATTATCCCTATTGATTATTATTGTTATATATTGAGTTTCATTGTTCATAGTATATTTATTTCTTTTTTTTATTCTATAGATAAATAAAATTCTAAATAGATTATGATGACGCACTGGTAACATGATGATATTCATAATGAGGTGATTTATACATGACATAGATCCTGATTATGGATGTAATGACATGTTCGTCATGTTGATCATCAATTGATCGAATGTGAAGTCACAAATGTAAATTCATAACTTCCCCTAAAGGATATTGTGTCATGTGGCAGAATGTGATTTGGGGATATTGCTAACACTTTTTTTTCCTTATTATTTACAAGAAAGTTGATTTGAGTCTTAGCTTCCAAATTTTTTTGTCTTGTTGGCTGCAATCTAAACCTGATATATAATAAACAATTTAAACATACAAATATAGAACACACGTACTAAAACTGGAATCAACCAAATGATGATTGAAAGTTTTTGCTTACCGTTGACATAATTCTAAGTTTATAAATATAGAATTTTAATTTTTTCGATTAATTCATTTTAAAATTCCTATTTTTATGTTTCAGACTTCAACCTCACTTGCAATAGGGCAGCTGAGAGGTGAGGGCTATCACAAAATTGTATACAGTATAGCTGCAAGATTATTGGGGTATATTTTTGCATGTGGGAGCAGGATCCCGAGTCAGTATTACAGAATACATTATCTTTATATCGTCCCCTTTTATGACATGGAAGATATGTCACCTGCTGTCATTAATGATGAATGCTTATTATATTCGGAAAAAAACATAAAATTTACGCAAGGTACCAATGAAATCTTGTGCATGTGACAGTCCCTTCACTTGAAGGATCATGATCATTGTTATTTATTTATTGTTATTATTATTATTGTTAAGAAGGACCATGAACAGATGATAATGATGGCACTAATGTGCAGCTAAGATCAGATCAAGATTATTTTATCTAGGAGAACTTTATTAGGAGGATATACTCTCATAACTCCGTGCTTAAAAATTGATTAATTTTCACTCATGCCATTATGAATATCAAGATAGATATCCAAGATAAATGTCTAATCATGACTAGCTTAGAAACTTTGTTTTCTTTTTTTTATCACAAGGTATTTACCACGTACAATTATAAGTCATCATTATTAATAGTTGATTGATTTAGTCAATAAATAAATTAAATTTTGGCATGAAATAACTCGAATTTCAATTCCAATTATTGAAAAAAAAGATAGTTCAACGCATGGTTGTCAAGATCTCGATCTAGATATTAAGATCTTACGATTTTATGATCTTTATGGCCCTCATCGATCTCGATCTTAATATGAGAATCTTATAGATAAGATCTTAATAGGATCTTAATTCATGTCGTACGATCTTACGATCTTATCCGATCTTATACGATCTCGAATAAATATTTTAATCATTTAAAAATAATATTTTTTATAATTTTGATAATAATAATTAATATTAACAGAGTTCAATAAATTTTTCTTACAAATTGATCAAATTATGATCTATTGAAGTCTAATTCAAAATTTGAGTGCAAAAAATAATTATATATATATATATATATATATATATATATTAAATATATTATTTTATTAATTCATAGGATCTTAACATTTTGTGTTGTTAAAGGGTAAATGACACATTTTTTGCTATGAAAAAAAAATGAAGGATCATGGATTTGTTCAAATCCGGATATTGCACTGCCTAACATGAAAAAAGGACTATTAAATTGTATAGCATCATAGTCATGAATCTTTAGAACTAATAATTGTACGGTTGCTGCTAGCAAGATGGATTTATATTTGAGCTTGTCTAGAGCTTCAGCAACCCAGGATAGATTTTAGTATGCAACCTTTTGAAGTCACCTCAAGGCAATGAGTAGTTTCAAAGATGTTGGCACCTAGAAATGCATCCAACTGTTCTCGTAAGGTCCCACAAGGATTAAAATGAAAATTGATCTTATACGAATAAAATATAAAAGTCATCGTGAACTTATAAATAATAGATATATTATAAATTTGTGTGAGTCAAAAATTTAAACTGAATAATTTTTTGAATGAATTAAGAGTGTTAAAATAAGATGTCAAAACCAACTTCACATACTCACTTGAATCATATGAGTCGCCTTAATAAATACGTTAAGCTTCAAAAGAAGAAAGATTATAAGATCCAAAGAGAATGAAAATGAAAATTAGTTCTACATGAACAAAATTACGAATGTTGTCCTAATTTTATAAGCGATCATACTTTTTATCATTCAAGACGCATTTTAAATTCGCGCAGGTCGAATAATTTTTGAAATAGGCTAATAGTGTTACAGTATGATATTCTTTACCTTATGCAGACGATCCAAAGCTGCCGCAAACAGGATAATGAATAAAAGACTAAATAACTACTGTATATCCAATTTAATAAAAGACTAAATACTCAGGAGATAAACTTCATTTAGTACTATTTATTTGCTCTACTTATGGGTAATTAATTGCTTTTGTGCTCCATTCACGTATTTTTTTTGTTCACACGCTTGGGGAAGAGAGAAGAAACAATAATACTTCCCATGCATAGAAACCTCAAGGGCCAAAAATAATATAGATTTAAAAGCACCAATTTGGAATTGCATTTCTCAATGAATAGAATCTCTCAAACAAGTGTCTTTTCATTTCCAAGAATCACACTGCCTGATCGAAGAAAGAAAAGTGATGTTCCATTAATCTTCACACAGTTTACATGGACCGACTGAGTTTACTGCTTTACGAGAGTCAATTGACAGTTCATATGAAAACAGAATGAGATTGCAAGGGAAGGACCATAAGCAAAGACTAACATTGTACGCCTCTAAGGTGAATACATTTGTTTTATAAGAAAATTTTCCTTATCTACAAACAGGAAAAAGAGCTGGACTGATAACACCATATCTCAAACGTCAATGATATCCTATTCCAAGTTCTACATTTTTAATAATTTCCATTATAAGGATTTATAGATTCCTGGGATCCAGTGACAGCAATTCTCTCTTCGTCACAACAAAAGGTCACAACATCAGCAAAACCACAATTTATACTGAATCAACCACTTCAACCTGCTGCCGAGCAAGGTATCTTTCTCTTCGTTCCTTCTGAAGAGAAGCCAAGTAAAAGTAAAACTTATGAAACAAGAAACTAAAGAATGTGCAAAGGAAAAGACTAGATCAAACAGGTCGATTGTGCAGGTTTACCCATTCATCTATCACAAGCCCTTCACCAACAATTTTTGGGCCAGCATCTTCTGGAGGTTTCTTGCGTGCCTCTACTGCTGCATCAGCTTCAGCTAATTGGCGGTTTAGTTTTTCAAGTTGCTTCATAACACATTCCACATTATGATTCAGTAACAATTCAGTAGTCTTAAGGAGAGGATATCAGGCAATAAATTCAATACTTACAGGACTGGGGTGTTCCAAATCCAAGAATACTACCCGAAGAATTTGCTCCACAACCAGATGATCTTTTTGCTCATCAAACTGTAAAAGTGCACACATAATAGCAACATTTGAAATATTATCTATTTGTCTGTGAAAATGCTTTCTTCAAGATGATTCTTCCATGAAATGGCGGCATAGCTGCCATTCCCACTATTAAAACGAAAAGGTGCATTCCAACAAGAAATAATGGCTCAGTATCTCATGAGAAGCATTATCTCATTAGAAGCATTAGAGATTAATTTTTAGATTTCCTAGGATTTATGATGTACCTTGTGCATACGTCAGAAGACCTTTTATTCAGGTAAAGCCTTAAGGATAAAGGTTTAACATTCATTCCTTGGTTACAAGTCACTAGCTCAATGCTCTTAGATGGAGCCTGTTTAATTTCTTTGTTCTTGGCAGCTACTCAAACTTTTATTTTACTGTGTTGGCATCCTAAATGTCAATATAAGTTGATGAAAGAGAGACACTATAAAGGAACTTAGAACCTTGCCTTTTGTTTTCCTTTAAATCGCCTAATGCCAACCAACCTCAAATACAATAAGATCAATCTTCCATATCCAGTGAAAAATAGGAAGCAGAGTGAATTATAGAAGACAAAAATAAAGGACTCACCAATTCTGGGGCATACTCCATTGGTTCTTTCACCTTCAAACTCACGATCTTAAACTTGACCTTGTTTTTCTGATCTGGTATCTTCTCATTGTTTTCTGGATGCTCTATAAACTTGAAGACTAAGAACAACAGAAACAATAATGAGTAACTGTGTTTATCCCGATTACTAGTATTATCAGGTTCTTGATCAGATAAGAATGGCACAAGGTACCAGTAGCTATAATTGTCTGTCCAGGAGAAAGTACTGCACCGGGAGGACGCATAAAACAGCTTTTTGGTGCAGTTGTTTGAAACTAGAATCACATTGCAACATCAGCGAAAATTCATAACAGCAACAAAACAATGAATGAGTAACGAGTTGCTGAAGATTGAAGATTATATGACTAAATGAAGCCTGCCTTAGAGATATTAGTAGAATGAAAGAATCAACAACACAGACCTTAAATGTCACATGCGACTTGCTGATGTTCTTTATCTTGATAGCACTCCTAACTTGCTTGCCAGGTTCATCTTCATCAAAGAAATGTAAGAACAAATAGAACAATCAATAACATATTACAAAGAAGACAATTCTTCGGTTTGTGAATATTTACAAAAGAAGCTAAAAGGTGCAATTGGTTCCTGTTACTTCTATATTAAGCATTTAGTCTATAATTGTATTTATGACTTTCAAATTTCAATTACAGCAAGTAATAAATGAACATACATCCAAACTTGTAAACTATTGATACTTATGAATCATGTAGCCAAATCTGAACATTTAAACGTTATCATTCTCGAGAGATCCAAAACATTGCAACTAAGGAACCAAGAATTGCAACAAGCAAACTCCCATCAGCATGCTTCAATTGTGGTAAAAAAATAAGGAAAGTTCTTTAAAGAGGCAAAACGATCTGCTGAGGAGAAGAATTTAAACCCCATTTTCCAACTATAGATGAGATCTTTTCCCCATAAGGTTGTCGAAACAAAGACTTCAACACCAGATATAAAACCAGAATTAGCAAATGCCACCAAATGTTATCTTCTTGTGTGGGAAGAGTTGTTGCTCATTTGACCGTAAACAGAAAACTAGCAAACCTGAAACCTTATAAAAGTCCAATCTTGGAATGAACAGAAACTTCCTGGATTTGATTGATGCATCAGTAATCAATTCAAAGTACAGTTCTTTTTTCAACTCCGCGTAAATTTCACACCTATAACAGCTACAAAAAGGGCGAGAAAATATTTTGTGCTTCTCGAAAGATCAACTCACAAGGGAAGTAGAGCTTGCTGCCCGGATCCAGACGGAGACGGCGCCGGGCTGGCAGCAGCGACTTGGCCACCGACGACACGGATCCGCCGGAGTTCCCGTGATGCTGCTGCCCCCTGCCATCCGATCCCTCCGCCCGGCTCACCTGTCCATGGCTCACGCCCGAAGAAGAATACGCCGACGATCTAGCGCCGGAGCTCTGCCAGAAGGGCATCCGGCAAAGGTTCCACACGTTCCCCTCCGACTCCGACGACGGCCGAGACTTTTCCTCCGTCAGTGCCATCTCCCTTAATCCATCCAACGTCCCTCTATCCGCAGGAACTCCACCCCAACAACACGCAGGTCAGCTTAAGACTCCCCCACAAGCTGCGGCTCCCTTCGCCTCTGTTCCGGTGACTGGTGACTTGTATTATTGTTGCTTGAGAGAGAGAGAGAGAGGAAGAAAAAGGTAGGACTCATGTCCCATATTTTTCTAGTGTTCTCCATTTCATAAGGATTTTTTATTAGTATTTAAATGCGATGTATGTATTCATCTACCAAATATTACCCACACCAATGGCAATGTTGAGTAGAAAGAACAAGTATGTTGAGTCAATGGAGAACAATTTTTTTCTTACTTGTTCCAATAGCAAATGTAGAAGACAAATAAGGGGATGGCATTTTGTCTACTTTAACTTGCTTTGTTTTGATAAACGAGTCATCATTTTAAAACTTACTTGATTATTTATGAGTCTAACTTGTTTCATAAATGATCTCCTTTGTTTTCATTAATTTATAAGATTGATTTATATAAATCGATATATTTTTTGTAATATAATTTAATTGTATACTATAATAATTTTAACAGTAAGTCTGACTTTATGAGCTAGTAAGTAAAGTGCATAAAACAAGCTAAGCATATTTTTCTTTGGCCTCTTGTAGGCTATGAGCTAACCTATTAAATTTTACTTATAATAACAAGTTTGACCTATTTAGTTGGTGGGTCTAGCCTAGTTTAGTTAAATGTAAAACTAATTAAGGCCAGACCTACACCTCTACAGTAATAAATTTTTGAATAATTATTGCTCCAAGGTCAATAAAAATTAATAATTTTTGAATGAATATTTAAAAGAAAAATTGAATAATAAGGGCGCTCAATTGCAATCATAAATGCATTCTAACGCGAATAAAGTAATCATTTATTATAATTTTAATCTTAAAATTAATAGCTAGATAAGGTTGAGAAAAAGGGAGGATTGTCAACTTCACACTAAACTCATGTTGATTATCCATTTCTTATGTCAATAATTTTATGGTCTTATAATACATCTAAATCCGTTACTTAAACTCATAAAAAATTTGAAGTATTGTACTTTGTTTTCAAAATATTGTGAATGATGAAGAAAATGAGAAATTAAAAACTAAAGTAGATGACTGCAGGGCTTAGACCAATAGCTTAGGATATGAACCTTTATATACGAGTGTCATAATTTATTATATGTATTATCATTTGCTAACAAAAATGATGATGATTTTTTTTATTCGTAGATATTTTCTTCTATTCATTTTAATTAAAATGATTTTATTATTTTTTTTGTCAATTTTTTTCTCTTATTTACTCCACCATTCTATTATTGATCGTCATGTTCCGACAAATATATTGACATTATCATCATATTCTTAATTTTTTCTTATTGAATACCATGTCCTATTAGTTTGATGGTACACGATTGAATGTAAGATGACAAATAGATTAATGAATCTAATTGTGAATTTATCATGATATATCATGTTCACAACTACATGATAATTTAACAAATCAGATGAATCATTGAAAGACCATTGAATCAATCCAACAATAAAAACCAATAATCGAATTAGACTACACCTCATCTGCCTTATAAAGGTTTATAGTAATCAGGTCATGTCCCAATGGTTTTTTTTTCTTCAGATAGATTATCAGTTTCATATCTCAGAGTTAATTGTAAAACAAGGGAAAGCGAACAATCTGTTATGAAAAAAAAAAAAAAGTAGGCTGCCCGAACATGTCATGTGAATCACTTGAAGAGAGACTCTGCCACACCCACTCTCATCAATGTCATTTGTACCATTGCAATAAATTGTTTGAAGCACACTTTTTTTTTAGTTAAAAGTCTCTAGAGATCTAGAGATCAGATATTAATTTATAATACTTCTTTAATCTCATTTTATTTTTCAATAAAATTCAGTTAAAGAAAAATTGTAGATCTTGAGATTTATGGTGCTTCATATTTGTCAAGTAGATTTTAATTTTACATATTTTTTCCCTGTTTTGAATCTAAATCACTCGTAGAGAATTTTTTTCCTTGAAGCACTCATGGAGTTTTGCAAACATAATATAAATGGATCATGGATGTTAATATTTTTCAGGTTGCTGAAGTGCTACGGTGATTTCAACTTCCTTCCACAATTAATTAGAAACTAGATTGACTGATACACGTAACCAAATCCTTGTTGTGGACTAAGATACATTTGAAGTTGGGAAATCAATATGGTGTGTGTTGTGTGTGTGTTGATAGTTGATACCTTGTTTTTCCCCACTTTTCTAGGAGGATAATTGATAATGGACTTGTATTCATTTGTAAGAAATGAATGGTTGATTTATGAGGTTTTATTCTGAGACCGAAAAGTCTTTTATTTTACCAAGTGCACTAGTTGGAATTTATGGCAGTGGAGCCTGCAGATGGGAAGAGTTCATCTTCAAGTCAATTCATCAAGGATCTTCGGATATACACGCCAACCTGAAATAAATAGTATTTAGTTTTCTATCTGATTAATGACTTTGTTAATTGATTACTTGAACATGCAGTTCAAAATGAATAGGAACTGATTCAATTTGGTTGGCGCATTAAATCTTCAGATAAAAAAAAATTAACTACAGTCTACAGTCGTAAGAGATGAATTTTTAACACAACATTCTCGATCTGATTTAGTACAGAATGAATTAGTACTAATAGTTTTGAGTGGTGATTTGATTTTTGAACAATTCAAAATAAGGTGTCTTTACGTACCTTGTTTTTTGCTCCTAGAACTCAAAAGTCATATCATGCCAAAGAGAGGTTCTTGAGTAATACACAGTGAATTAAGCTTTACACAAAAGTGTATAATAAAAAATATTACTATGCCAAAATTGATCCTTCAGTTCCACTTGCATATCAAAAATTCACAACACTTGAATCGTAACGTCCTCAATCTTATTTATATTCGTTTTGAACTCCTAATCCGCACGAATTTAAAATATATTTTAAAAAATAAAAAAATTAATCACTTATAAGCTCATGATATTTTACTCTGGAAACTAAACTGTTGACCTTCATTGGGTCCTTACACTCTCTCTCTCACAGTCACGCCAACAACCCAACAATTTTGCTCAACATGCCGCTGGCATGAATCGGATACACCCGTCCGTACCTGGGACGTCATACACGAGTGGCTTGACCCGCCACGCATTCCTCGCAGCGCCCACCAGCAACCGCAGACGTTTGTCTCATGCAGAGTGCTGGTCCCTGAAGCCCCCTGTTTCGTATTCGACCACGGAGAAAGAGAGTGAAACCCCCTGTTTTGTAGGAGTGGAATATCCAAAACCATCAGCCATCCCACCAACCTACATCCAATCTTTCAATCTCTCTCTCCTCTGTATATATAGGCATCCTCCCGTCTCTTGGTTTGGCAACTTATCTACAACAATAGCATTGAACACAAGAAAAAGAGGAGATAGAGAGAGATGGCTTCTGTGAAGAGAGCTTCAGTCATAGTAGCAGCGAGCGTTGCGGCAGTGGAGGCGCTCAAGGATCAAGCAGGGCTGTGCAGATGGAACTACCCCCTGAGGACCTTGCAGCAGCATGCCAAGAGCAACATCGGATCCTTGTCTCAAGCTGTGAGGATGTCTTCGGCGATCACCGACAGGAGGAGTAGCGAGAGCGTGAAGCAGTCTGAGGAGTCGTTGAGAAAGGTCATGTACTTGAGCTGCTGGGGACCCAATTAGTTAGATAGGATTCAGATTCAGATTCAGACTCAGAATGTTGCTAAATCCTCCCGATCAGATCAAAAAGATCTGCTTGCCTTGGATTTGTACAGTCTCCTTAAAGACTTGATTTTTTTTTCAAGTATATATAAACGAATCAAGTTCTTTGATCCATTTTCTTTTTACATCTTCTTGAGCCATGGAGAAGTTTCTTAGTTCATGTTGCTGATGCTCCTTTAAAAAAGAAGCAGACTTGTGCTTTGAAAAGAAATCATAAGCAGCTGATAAGTTCGTATTTAATTAACAAAGAGGAACTATAACAGACACTTTTTTGGCATGATCGAAGAATTAAAGTTTGTTTAGTTTAGCATCATCAAACAAAAAGAAATTGTGGAAGATTAAGATTTTTGTGGTGCCGATTATAAGGACGCATTCCTTGCACACTCTCTCTCCATGGCTGGAACCATAATGCCAAAACTATTACCTTGCAGTTATCTATTAGAACAAAAGCTAACCACAGAGAATTGTACTGGCTGAATCTTTTGTTGGGTAAACAGATTTATTATGATCAGCCATTAGGAAGATGCAGGTACATTAATTAGCGATGTCATCGAAATGTTATGATCCAATGTTCACTTAATACTGAAGATTAATTTAAAAAAAATGATAAGATGCTTATCAATGAAGATAAGCAAATAAGGATTACGATGGTCTTGAACAGATGTGATCCAGTACCAGTAGGAGCAAGCAAACAAAGGCCAAGTAGCATGCATGCAATATGTAATACCCAGATCCCCATCAAAATAAATGGACGGCCTAGATTAAAAGATGGTTAAATAAGAGTTTGAGTCCAATTAAAAGTCCACTAAAACCCTAAATCTCTCACCTATATAAACCCCTAACCACAAGAAAATAATTTTTCTAAGCCTAAAATTCTGCCCTAGCCATCAGGTGAGCTCTCCCCTCTCTTCTCCTCTCTCTCTCTTTTCTTTTCTCAAACTTCAACCTCGGATTGGTGTCAGGAGGAGGTGACGCAGAGGACAACACAAGGAACGA
>LTAE01005775.1:0-11040 GCA_001647135.1 Pontederia paniculata | reverse complement strand
CTTTAATCCTATAAGGGTTATCGGTGTTCTGAGTTATTGAAAAAGGGCAGGCTTTAATCCTATAAGGGTTATTGGTGTCTTTGGTTATTGATAGAGAGAGTAGGCTTTAATCACTTGAGGGTTATTGGTGCTCTCTCTGAGTTTAATTGTTATTGATGGGTCTCGGGTTGACCCATGGCCTAGCTAGCCATATTGTCCCCGGATCGTTGGAATCTTCATGTACTAATAATTGGAAATTGATTGATTGAAAGTAATTGAGAGGAAATGATTGATTGAAATGAAGAAAGACAAAATAATAGAATGGCATTGGTAAATTATTAATTGAGATAGAAAAAGATAAATTGTTAATTATCCCAAATTATTGTTCCTTATTATGATCTTATTACATATTGAGCGTCTTTGCTTACGGGACGTTTTATCTCCCCTGCTGATTCTAATTTTGCAAGCAACACAAATTACTAGGTAGGATTGATGGTTGATGATGATGATGAAGTCTGTGATGGTCAACTTGTACATGGCATAGGATCCTGGTTAATGTGTCATTGGTCAAGCTTGAAGTCTTTTATGAAATGAAGACGATGTTGAACTCTATCATTTAGTATTTTGTTATGGTCTATTGATGAATTTTAGTCTCCCATTGGAATTGATGTAATCGACTTAATAGTCTTTTTCCATATGCTAGAGATGTTTAGTTTTAAAAATATTGTGTTTATATGATGTGGCCCTGGGGTTGACCCGTCAAATGGTCAAACCAAAGGTAATGATAGAGTGGTAGCATCCTTGAAGTCATGATGTCAGGTGGCAAGGTCTGAATTTGGGGGTGTTACAGAAATAATGAAGTTATCCAACAACTCGAGAGTCAACTCAAATTCGATGATCTAGAAGCAAAACTACATGCATTAAAGAATCAAGTTGCACAACTAATTTTTCAAAATGCTAATCCTAAGAAGGACATCGAGGAGGACTCAACAGTCATCATATGTCCATGCCACTATTCATATAAACGAAGATGATGGCCTAAAAGAAAGTTCTAAGAAGAACATGGACGACTGAGTGGCATGTCAAAGAGACAAGTGAATATACAATAGAAGATGGGAAAGTCAGACGAAGGAGCTCGCATTTGGATTCTCCTAGTACTACAACATCATTGTCTCCTATTTTGACACCAAAAAATCTGCCAGTATAGCTCCAAGCGATACATATAACGCCCTGAAATCCGACCTAACACATGGTCGAATCGATATTCAACATGCGGTCATATGGTCCCAGGAACGCTATGATAATAGACAATATACAACATAAAACTATAAACAATGGAAAATTATTAGTAATAAAATATAATCAGTATAAGACTCAATAATAATATCAAAACTTTATACATAGTGCAATATTTACGTCGAGAGCAGCGCCCCGTGATCTGTTATTCTCGATTACCTACACGGATCCAAAATGCAGGGGGAAGTCCATCCTGGTTAGTCGTATGTTGTTGTCATATTTATTTTAGAGACCTAACATTAGTCTCAAAAGATCATATCAATCAATAATAAATAATTAATAATATACTAGGCATGTCAACTATCCTAGTACAACCAATATGTTTCAATGTACTTATTTCACTTACCACATTATGAAAGTATTAATTAACGAATAATAATATGCTAATGAGTTCATTACTCTAGTATAATGCAATCTTATGTTTCATCAATATGAATTAATATCAATAAGCTAGATGTATTTTATACTCCAGCAATAATCAATGACATCTATAAGTACTAACTTTTATTAGTACATTATGATACTCATTATTGTTACTATTCAATGTTATCAATAATCAATGTTCAATATTTGCAATCATCAATATTGTTATCAGCATCAATAAGTCCCCTTAGGCACACAATATATCAATATAAATAATCAATAACTCATAACCAATCAATAATAAATGAAGTTTATCTTTAATTTCAGTTTCTTAATTAATGTTCGATCTTTACAATTATAAATAATGTTATGAGCATCAATAAGTACCCTATGTACAAAATGTATCAATGTCAATGATCAATAGATCATAACTAATCAATAATAAATGAAGTTTATCTTTTGCTTTATTTTTCTTATCATATATCATTTGACATTTTGAAAATCCCTCCTATGATTTCCTAAATACGTCCCCATATATCGGTCCTCAATAAGCAATCCCGATATATCATATGATATTTATCAATGTTGAATAATTTCATCAATCAATGTATGTTCATTTATCAATGTATTGAAGACAATGGTCATCTCGATGTCAATAAGGCTGACCAAGCTCGAGTAACACAACCCATAATACCCTACGTCCGGATCATAGATCATTGGTGTGGGAATATCCCGGGATGAGATCGGCACCCCACAATATAATCAATGATTTAGAAAAATCTCGGGATGAGATCTGCACCCCACAATACAATCCATCGAGATACCAATCTTCAATATGTCAATTACAATCACAATCAATGATTATCAATTTTAAATCCTAATTATGGTTGTACATGCAATAACGCTTCTATATGTGGTTCAATCAATTCTACAATCAATACTAGAAGCACAATACAATCATCAATACATGTCATGATATTATTCGTTACATAACATATAATCATAAATCATGATTATTCTAAAAATATCTAACTTATGTTGTCAACAATATCAATAAGGGAATTAGCCATAAATATTTATCATTTAACAATAATCAATTAATTAACAATTAATAATCATCAATAAATAATTAACCAATGAATGATTATTAATAATTAACAAATAATAATGATAGTTTAATAATTGTTTACAATTAAGCATAAATAATAATATATAATTCTTTCACTAATTATTAGATTTTGATTAATTCTTAAATGCTCTATGAACAATCTGTAGTACAATAATTCTTTACTAATCCAACAAATTCTCAATTAACAATATTAATTAATTCAATAATTAATAAATAAGGATCCGTACTACATACCTTCATTAATTATGTCCACCGTTCTTCTACAGTCTTCTTCTCCGAGTTAGATGGTGGCATCACTTTCTTTCTTTTCTTTTCTTTTCTTTTTCTGTTTCCCTCTCCTTTCTCTTTTCTTTCTTCTCTTTTTTCTTTTCTTCCTCTCTTTTCTTTTCTCTCGGCTAGCTTCTTGGCATGGGAGGTGTGCTCCTCCTTTTATAGCACACCTCCCCTTCTCTCATTGGATGAGAGGAGAGGTGAAGAGCTATCTCCTCATAACACGTCATGTGTTGTGAGGCGGCAATTCTTTTTCATTATTATTTACAAGGATGTTGTATTCTACCCCCCTTAAATAAAAATTTGTCCTCGAATTTCTCGATAAATAAATATTATTGTGCTTCCATGATACTCTTATGAAAATTAGAATCATTTATCTTATTTTTTTATCAATTTTGTATGTGCACTTCTTATGGACATGTGATAATATCTATTAACAATCAAGAGATCTACATGACAACATCGTATTTGATGAGGACTTATAATTTCCTGTATAATCACTTATTGATACTTATGATTTTTTTTACATTTCAATACTTTTTTTTTCACGTTAAATATCGTCACTCTTATGTAGTGAGATTCACAATAGATCATGATATTCAATTTTAGATATTCATTTTCGTCTTCCTTTGTCAAGTGTGCCGCTTTTTTTCTGAAATTTTTATTCTTCATTTGAGTATTTTCAATGACGATATCTCAAAAAAAATTTAAGCCTACATTACTCCTAATACATAGGAGATATGCATATAAGTTTCATGCATGCTTTAATTAATCATTATTCTAATAATTTAATTTCTATTTTTTTATAACTTTTATTTGTGTATCCCTTAAGATGTAGGTGACATATAAGGTTCACCATGCTTTTGTTGTGCACACTGATAATTTAAAATTATAAAAAATATATTGTTTATTCCTTATATCATAAGAAAATCATCTATTCACACATCGACTTTTACCTTTATGTGTGAACAATCCTATTAACGATATTTAATTAAATATACTTAGTAATGTCCTTCTCCTATCTAACTCCATGCGATGTCAATCAAGCTCACTTCCTTTAGATGATACTAATTGGCGTAACCCATATAATTTTTTTTACCATAATTTATTTTTCCTTATATTCATTTCTTGTTGAGAAAAATTATACTTTCGACTTTCTATAGTCAATTTACACCTTAAGTACTTCCTATATAAGTTGTACCTACAAAGAAAATACCATAGGGCTGACTTTAAGTCATGGAATAATTATTTTGATATTTGTTCTGTTATTTTGAAGCATATTTTAGCCACTCCTTCGGGTAGCATTAAAATTTATTCCAATCAAGTGCCACCAACATCACTTAGATGGTGTGTTCACAACTACAAGATGTGAATATAAGTGTTGACACCTTCATCAATTTCGTCTTCATTCAAAATTTGCATATTCAAGTATATATGAATATCTCATTTTTTCCTCATTAGTTTCATAGATATATATTTTTATACAATATTAATATCTATTAATAAAATAAATCATCAATATGTGGTAACAATATTTCTTCTTGATGATCATCATTCTTTTCACATTCTATAATAAATGAATACTCAAAGTGATTCGTCTTCTCGCTTTACAATTTGAATTTGTGCACCCTATAAGGACACACTCGATCGGATGCAATTTTCTTTTCAAGCATTTCTTACAATTAGGTCTTTAGCTGATACGCCTCCATCTATAAAATACCACACAACAACTTCATAAATTTGTGCAATATCTAGCGTAAGCTTAATGCTCAACTCAATTTTTATTTTCAATGTTAATCCCTCAAGTATATCAGAAAGCATATCAAGAAAATCCTGAACTTATCAATCAATTTAATGTTACTTATTGAGCATTGCTCGTGATCATATCAATCTATGGAATCACATCTTGAGTGTCATGTGAGCCTTGTGATTATAGTAATCTTTAGTGTCGTTGCAGGATAGCTAACCCATACTCGATATATCATAGTAATCTACCATTGATAGTACTATTAATCAACTGCAAGGGAACATAAATATTGTGTCTCCTTGCCAATGCATTCCTTATTAATATTATTTTTCATTGATAATCAATCGTTAGCTTAACATCCAACATTAACAATGAATGACATTCGAGTCATATAATATATTAATATGCTCGTTGGTAAACTAATAATTTACCATAATCACTTTCGTTGTGTTCTGAGCCATTTTGGCCTTCAATGTATCATTTGTATTATTTTATTTTCTATCAACAATGGAGTACATTTTATAATCTCTGCTACAATGACAGTAAGGCCAGTTAAGAACTTTACATTCTATCTTGAGTGCTTCAATGGGCTCGTTTGCCTTGCCTTTTTATGTCTTTCACTACAGGTCTATAATTATTTTAGGCAAAGCTTATTTATATACTCGTTTGATAACATTTTTCTTTATTTGAACTTTCAAATTTTCCATTTCCTTTCACTCCTTGATGTTGTGCAAAACTTAATATTTTTGAGTTGCCTTTAGGAATTTCTCTTTATTGACAAGTCTTGTTCTTCAATTTTGAATTTCGATACATAGATTTAGCCTCGTTGGATTTCTTTATTTTCCATGCAGAGATGTGGATTTGCCTTCATGAAATATGAAGTTACTAAGGTCTTGTAACATTTATTTTCAATAATCTTGAAATATTTTCGAGAAAGAAATCTCAATCACATCACATCATAAAGATGTCTTTCTATACCCATCATTTATCAATAGCTATGTTTCACCATGTATTACATGGTTAAAAATTCAATATACACATAATGACTTACCATATTACATTAACAATCTTCAGTGGATCCTCATGACGATTGAACATGGACTTTGAAATTTCAATAGTTAGGAATCCATAAAATTATAATTTATAGACTTAAAACCTTAAATCATCATTTCTCTATAACTCAATAAAAATATTTTTACTTTACTAACAATGACTAAATAGTTTGATCCTTTTGATCTTGACTATATGACTTTACACAATAAATCTTTTACAATAAACTTTGGAAACCAGCATATACATATATATACATCTAACTTTAGACTTTATAACCATAAAATATTAATAAAGTTTCCTAACAATATGTCATGACCTGATGACTCGATACAGCAGGCTTTATCGATAGCCTTTCACTTTTAGCAACTTAGTAACTTATACTTAAGAACATAATCAATGATAATTTAAATCTTAATATTAGACTTTAATCTCGATAACTTACTACAATAAACCTTTTTGCTAAGCTCTGAAACCAAACTATAACGCCCCGAAATTTGACCTAACACACGGCCGAATCGATACTCGACACGCGGTCAGGTGATCTCAGGAACGCTACAACAATAAACAATATACAATATAAAATTATAAACAACGGAAATTTATTAGTAATAAAAGATAATCAGTATAAGACTCAATAAGAATAACAAAACTTTATACATATACCGTGTGCAATCTTTACGTTGAGAGCAACACCACCACGATTTGTAATACTCGATTACCTGCACTGATCCAAAATGCAGTGGAAATCCATCTCGGTTAGTCATATGTGACAGTCATATTTATTTCAGAGACCTTACATTGGTCTCAAAAGATCATATCAATCAATAATATACTAAATATGTCAACTATCCTAGTATAACCAATATTTTGCAATGTATTTATTTCACTTAGCACATTATGAAAGTATTAATTAACGGATAACAATATGCTAATGAGTTCATTACTATAGTATAATACAATCCTATGTTTCATCAATATGAATTAATATCAATAAGCTAGATATATCTTATACTCTAGGAATAATCAATGACATCAATGCGTACTAACTCCTATTAGTACATCATGGTAGTCATTATTGTTACTATTCAATGTTATCAATAATCAATGTTCAATCTTTGCAATGATCAATATTGTTATGAGCATCAATAAGTGCTCGTAGGAACACAATATGTCAATATTAATAATCAATAACTCATAACCAATCAATAATAAATAAAGTTTATATTTTAATTCAGTTTCTTAATCAATGTTCGATCTTTATAATTATCAATAATGTTATGAGCATCAATAAGTACCCATATGTACACAATGTATCAATGTCAATGATCAATAGCTCATAACCAATCAACAATGGATGAAGTTTATATTTTACTTTATTTTACTTATCATATATCATATGACATTTTGGAAGTCCCTCCTATGACTTCCTTAATCCGTCCCCATATATCCGTCCTTAATAAGCCATCTCGATATATCATATGATATTTATCAATGTTCAATAATTTCATCAATCTATGTATGTTCATTTATCAATGTATTGAAAACAATGATCATCTCGATGTCAATAAGGCTGGCCAAGCCCGGGTAACACATAGTACACACAATACCCCACGTCTGGGTCATAGATAAATGGTTTGAAAATATCCCGGATGAGATCAGCACCCCACAATATGATCAATGGTTTGAAAAAATCTCGGGATGAGATATGCACCCCACAATAAGATCAATGATTTGTAAAAATCTTCGGATGAGCAATGGTTATCAATTTTAAAGCCTAATTATGGTTGTGCATGCATTAATGCTTTTAGATGTGGTTCAATCAATTCTACAATCAAAACTAGAGGCACAGTACAATCATCAATACATGTTATGATATTATTCGTTAAATAAAAAATAATCAAAAAACATGATTATTCTAAAAATATCTAACTTATGTTGTGAACAATATCAATAAAGCAATTAGCCATAACTATTTATCATTTAATAATATTCAAGTAATTAACAATTAATACTCATAAGTAAATAATTAGTCAATGCATGATTATTAATTATCATCAATTATCAATTAACAATTAATAATGATAATTTAATAATTACTAACAATTAAGCATAAATAATAACATATGATTCTTTCATTAATTATTAGATTGTGATTAATTCTTAAATGTGTTGCGAACAATCCGTAGTACAATCATTCTTTACTAATCCAATAAATTATAAATTAACAACATTAATTAATTTGATATTAATAAATAAGGATCCTTACCGCATACCTTCGTTAAACATGTCCATTGTTCTTCTACAGTCTTCTTTTCCGAGTTAGATGGTGGTATCACTTTCTTTCTTTTCATTCCTTTTCTTTTTCCTTTTTTGTCTCCTTTCTCTTTCTTTCTTCTCCTTCTTTTTTCTTCCTCTCTTTTCTTTTTCTCTTGGATGGATTCTTGGGCATGGGAGGTGTGCTCCTCATTTTATAGCACACCTCACCTCCACTCATTGGATGAGAGGAGAGGTGAAGAGCTATCTCCTCACAACGTCATGTGTTGTGAGGCGGTAATTTTTTTTATTTTTTTACAGGATGGTACAATACCACCAACTATGGATCCACTGGAGTTGTCAATCCAACTTTCAATAAACAAATCCAAGGAACCATTAAATTATAGACCAGCAACAACACTGCAATGATGTCCAAGGAGCCTCTTTGAGAAACAAAATCAGCAGCAGCACACACCAAAATGTCGGTCAGAGAATGAGTGCTATACTTAAAGGCCCAACAATGGAAAACAAAGGAAAAACAAGAGAAACAATCGTTGCTAATTCTGATCATGTTTGTTGAGCTTCACCATGACGAGCATCAAAGATTACATCAAACACTCCTACTGAGATTGTTCCTTATTGTCTACTGCCTATCTTTATTGATTTCATCATCCTTTATAAACTTTAGCATACACCGAACCAAGTCAACCTAAAGACTACAAATTAGAACTAATCTCCCTAAACCTTATCCCTTTGTTAGATTTTTTTTGTTGTCATCTTAGAGCTCTTCGATTTTTCTTTTTCTTGTCATCTTAGAGTCCTTAGGTTTTTCCTTTCCTTGTCATCTTAGAGTTCTGGTCATCACTTAGGCGTCTGGTTGCCTATATACACAGAAAGTTCCCCCTAGTAACTTATTTCCTCAGGAATCACAGGCCGTTACACAACATCACAGGTCGTGAGACCCGATGTCATGTCCCATGGAAGTAATCACGACCAACAACAATAGTACTTAAATCCATCACGGGTCGTGAGACTAAATCATGGCACATAACACCTACAGACGGATACTTTCGTTTGAGCTCACAAGCCGTGACAACTCATCATGGGCTCGACAACAGGCCCTTCTACAAAATACCAATATATCATGGCCCATGATCACTACTTACGGGCTGTAAGTCATGTAGCAAAGGCAATCACCACCTTCAAATACCCAACCCACAGCACATTAGAACCATTTACGACCTTAGGATCACCATCACGACTGTCATCATGGGCCGTAACCCAACATAACAGCCCGTAAAACCGAAGTCCCAATGAACTATCACAGCCACATTAAGGCTTATTCAGGACTCTCAAAGCATGTCATGACCCACTGCGACCACCCATAACGGGCCGTAAGTCATCGTGGGTAGATCAACTGAAATCATCAACCCGACTTGTTAGGTTCCTTACGACCCACGCCTTACACCGTCGCTACTGTCATCATGTAACGTAAGATTACATTACGGCTCATAAGTTACAATCTTTTAGATGAGCCAATCTGTTTCACTGACTTACGGGTCTTTACATCCGCAACAAGTCGTGATGAACTTGAATTACATCCTGCAACCGCCACCTACCTGTATTTAACGTCCCACGACAAATCACGGCCACCGACGCGGTCAAACTCGAACCTGACGACCCATTAAATAATTGGATGCCTTGTAACGCCCCGCAAGCGCCTCATGTCGCCCCGCAAACGCGTCATAATGAACGCGCCTCATTTGACCGCATTTAATGTCAATCACGAACCGCAACATGAGTTGCAATTGTGATAATTCATGTCCTCCATATATATCCTAATACTTTGCAGGTTGTGCAACCTCCATCGTCGTCTCCATCATTGCTTAGCAGATCAAACACCGATGTGGCTCTCCGAATTCCGGTCATCACAGCAAGAGATCATTATTCATCGGCAATTTCGGCGTTCGATGTTCACTTACGAGAGTCTGCAAACATGGGCACCTGCAACCACTAAGCATTCAACCTCATCCCCGACCTTGCAACCCCGAAACTTTGTTGAATCTAGGATCCCGAGATTGTTTTAATAATCACAAATTTGTAAGGGAACTTAGTTTAAACTGATGAACTTGTTGAGCTGATTTCTGAAACAGGATATTCAAGTTCAGAACATGAAAGGTCGACCAAAGCTAAAGGAATTGACGACCTATGTACACGAGATGCATATCAGAGAAACTCTATGTGTGCAGTGGTCATCCTAAGAATATGAAGTGGTCGACCAATATTGGAGGAGATTGCATGTGAAGAGGGATCAGAGTTTGCACGGTCGACCAAAGATATAGAGAGGACGACCGAAGCAAAGGGCTTAACAGGAGAGGTCGCCCGATGATGAGAATGGGAGATCGAAGGCAACACCCGTATAACAAAAGGATGGAGAACGAACGGTTCAAGGAGAAGTGGACGTCCAATGAAGACTTAGTCAAAAAGGAGTTTTGACTAAGCAGAGGAGAGGTCATCCGAAGTCGAAGGGCGGACGACCGAAGATCTGAAGATGAAGGCAATGGACATCCAAAGGGCTCAGGGTGGAGACAATGGACGACCAGAAGATTTCCAAGGCTGGAGTGGACGTCCGAAGGCTCTAAGTGTAGAAGCAGCGGACGACGAAGGCAGACAGCAGACATGAGACTGGTCGACCGCAGGTGAAGTGCGGACGACCGGTGGACATCATGCGAAGACAAAGGACGTCCAGGTTCTTGGTGAGATGACAAGCGGGCGTCCAGGAGTTTGTCAAGATTGATGAAGGCTGGAGATCGGACGACCACAGGATTGGCGGACAACCGACGGAATGTCAGAGGTCGTCCAAAGTCTGAAGAGACAGAGTAGCGATCGACCAGGATAGCTGACAGAAGGAATGGACGTCCAAGGAATCTGGCGAGGTGTCAGTGGACGT